>ARYC01020042.1:0-10153 GCA_000711775.1 Oxytricha trifallax
ATAATAATACTTTTATATAAATATTTATTTTTTACAAAAGTACAAAATAATTTATTTGAGTTGACAACAATCCCATTATTGATTGCTTGTTAGAAGTAAGAATAGCCACTGCATTATAGTTATCTGGATATTTAGACCTCGCTGAGCATGAATATCGAATCAGAATAGATTTATCTTAAGAACTCTCGGAGATACAGCCATTTTAATTATAAATAGGATGACATGATCGTAACTTAAGGAGGCTGATTTTAAGGATTAAAGGGTGTTTGGAAAGAGACACTGAAGTTCATGGTATGACCTGGAATCAAGCAAGTCCACTAAATTTGGGCTCCTGAACATGAGTGAAACACCGGAACACTAATTATTAAGTCATTTTCTAAAGTTAAAGTGGGGTCAATGTGTCAATGTTATGACTTATTCAAAATCTTTCCAGGGCAGTACCCTTCCCCGCCAAAATGCAGCTTCTAATTTATTTTTCCTAAGAGCACCTGAAAATATCGATTCTAGTTATTTAAACCTCGCTCAGCACGAATATGAAATTCGTTTATCATATCTCAAAAAGCGCAAAGTTATGGGCATTTGAAGTTTTGTTGTAGGTATAGATTAGGAAGTATGTTAAACATAGGGTTTAAAGATTTTCAAATCAGAATTAATTGAACTTGAACATATTCAAAGTACTTAATTAATGTTACTATATTCTTATAATCTTTATAAAAGCACAAATTTCTTATGCAATATCTTTCTACACTTATAAGCTTCGTTCTACTATAACAAACTAAATTAAAGCCACAAATTCTTACTGCCAATAGCTTTCTGCAACTTATAAGCTTCGTCTACTATAACAAACTAAATTAAAGCACAAATTTCTTAAGCAATTGCTTTTTAAGCAACATTAATGAATTTAAATCTAGGCTTCTTTATAAAATAACAAAAGTCCCGGTCATTAACGAAAAGTCAAATCGTTATGGTTTCCAAGCGCTATTGTTTAATATATAAACAGAATTGATTTTAAGACTACCATTTTTAATCATGTTGTCAAAATTGAATTTGCCCTTTCAGAATATTATGATAAGCCATTTTGAATTCTGAAACAGCATTTCCAACTTTGGCACTCATTCTTATTAAGTTACTTCTCACATAAATGAAAAATTATAAATATCCTTACCATGAAATGAAATGAACTAAGTATTCATTAATTTAAATGTTTTTGTTTTATATAGCATGGATCTAATATAGACTGCTATTCATTATTCCATCTGTTATATAATAATAATACTTTTATATAAATATTTATTTTTTACAAAAGTACAAAATAATTTATTTGAGTTGACAACAATCCCATTATTGATTGCTTGTTAGAAGTAAGAATAGCCACTGCATTATAGTTATCTGGATATTTAGACCTCGCTGAGCATGAATATCGAATCAGAATAGATTTATCTTAAGAACTCTCGGAGATACAGCCATTTTAATTATAAATAGGATGACATGATCGTAACTTAAGGAGGCTGATTTTAAGGATTAAAGGGTGTTTGGAAAGAGACACTGAAGTTCATGGTATGACCTGGAATCAAGCAAGTCCACTAAATTTGGGCTCCTGAACATGAGTGAAACACCGGAACACTAATTATTAAGTCATTTTCTAAAGTTAAAGTGGGGTCAATATGTCAATGTTATGACTTATTCAAAATCTTTCCAGGGCAGTACCCTTCCCCGCCAAAATGCAGCTTCTAATTTATTTTTCCTAAGAGCACCTGAAAATATCGATTCTAGTTATTTAAACCTCGCTCAGCACGAATATGAAATTCGTTTATCATATCTTCAAAAAGCGCAAAGTTATGGGCATTTGAAGTTTTGTTGTAGGTATAGATTAGGAAGTATGTTAAACATAGGGTTTAAAGATTTTCAAATCAGAATTAATTGAACTTGAACATATTCAAAGTACTTAATTAATGTTACTATATTCTTATAATCTTTATAAAAGCACAAATTTCTTATGCAATATCTTTCTACACTTATAAGCTTCGTTCTACTATAACAAACTAAATTAAAGCACAAATTTCTTATGCAATAAGCTTTCTTGCACTTATAAGCTTCCTTCTACTATAACAAACTAAATTAAAGCACAATTGATTTAGCAAAAGCTTTTTAATCAAAATTCAATGAATTTAAATCTAGGCTTCTTTATAAAATGACAAAAATCAGGTTCATTAACGAAAAGTCAAATCGGACGTTATCATTTCCAAGAATTATTGTTTTATATAAACAGAATTTATTTAAGACTACCATAATTGTATTAACACTATCAAAATTGATTTTGTCCTTTCAAAGTATTTTGAATCGGTATTTTCAACTTTGATACCGCATTTTCAATTTTGGTACCTTAATTTTCTTAATAGGTTACTTTCACAATAAATTTGAGGATTTTAAATATTTCTTCCCAAGAATTAAATGGAACTAACCTTTTTCAACTAATTAAAGTATTTTTTATATATAACATGGGATCTCATTTATAATGCTATCTATTATTCCATTTGTTAAAATAATAATACTTTTATATAAATATTTATTTATAAAAAGTACAAAATAATTTATTTGAGTTGACAACAATCCCATTAATGATTGCTTGTTAGAAGTAAAATAGCCCCCGCATTATATTTATCTGGATATTTAGACCTCGCTGAGAACGAATATCGAATCGAATCGATTTATCTTAAGAACTCTCGGAGATACAGCCATTTTAATTATAAATAGGATGACATGATCGTAACTTAAGGAGGCTGATTTTAAGGATTAAAGTGTTTTTGGAAAGAGACACTGAAGTTCATGGTATGACCTGGAATCAAGCAAGTCCACTAAATTTGGGCTCCTGAACAAGAGTGAAAGACCGGAACACTAATTATTAAGTCATTTTCTAAAGTTAAAGTGGGGTCAATGTGTCAATGTTATGACTTATTCAAAATCTTTCAAGGGCCGTACCCTTCCCCGCCAAAATGCAGCTTCTAATTTATTTTTCTAAGAACACCAGAAAATATTGATTCGGGTCATTTAGACCTTGCTTAGCACGAATATGAAATTCGTTTTGTCTCATCTTCAAAACGCGCAAATTTATAGGCATTTAAAGTATTGTTGTAGGCATAGATTAGGAAGTATGTTAAACATATGGTTATTAAGATTTTCAAATCAAGGGGAGATGATAAAAGAATATCAAGAATGGAACTTAAATAAAGTAAAAGTATTTAATTAAGATTACTATACTCTTATAATCTTTGTTAAAACACAAATTTCTTATGCAATAGCTTTCTACTCTTATAACCTTCTTTCTACTCTTATAAACCTCGTTCTACTCTTATAAACTTCATTAAAGCAACAATTTCTTATACAAAAGCTTTCTTCTCTAATAATCTTCATAATAAAAGCACAATTTCTTTAGTAATAATAGCCTTTTAAGCAACATTCAATAAATTTAAATCTAGGCTTCTCTATAAAATGACAAAATTCAGGTTCATGAACGACTAGTCAAAACGTTATCATTTCCAAGTGTTATTGTTAATATAAACAGAATTGATTTTTAGACTACCATAATCATGTTGTCAGAATTGAATTTGCCCTTTCAGAATATTATGATAAGCCATTTTGAATTCTGAAAGAGCATTTCCAACTTTGGCACTTCATTTTCTTATAAGGTTACTTTCTCACCATAAATTTGAAAATTATAAATATTCCTTACCATGAAATGAAATGAACTAGGATATTCATAAATTAAAGTTGTTTTTTTTTTATATAGCATGGATCTAATTTAAGACTGCTATTATATCCATCTGTTATAATAATAATAATACTTTTATATAAATATTTATTTTTTACAAAAGTACAAAATAATTTATTTGAGTTGACAACAATCCCATTATTGATTGCTTGTTAGAAGTAAGAATAGCCACTGCATTATAGTTATCTGGATATTTAGACCTCGCTGAGAACGAATATCGAATCAGAATAGATTTATCTTAAGAACTCTCGGAGATACAGCCATTTTAATTATAAATAGGATGACATGATCGTAACTTAAGGAGGCTGATTTTAAGGATTAAAGGGCGTTTGGAAAGAGACACTGAAGTTCATGGTATGACCTGGAATCAAGCAAGTCCACTAAATTTGGGCTCCTGAACAAGAGTGAAACACCGGAACACTAATTATTAAGTCATTTTCTAAAGTTAAAGTGGGGTCAATATGTCAATGTTATGACTTATTCAAAATCTTTCCAGGGCAGTACCCTTCCCCGCCAAAATGCAGCTTCTAATTTATTTTTCCTAAGAGCACCTGAAAATATCGATTCTAGTTATTTAAACCTCGCTCAGCACGAATATGAAATCGTTTATATATCTTCAAAAAAGCGCAAAGTTATGGGCATTTGAAGTTTTGTTGTAGGTATAGATTAGGAAGTATGTTAAACATAGGGTTTAAAGATTTTCAAATCAGAATTAATTGAACTTGAACATATTCAAAGTACTTAATTAATGTTACTATATTCTTATAATCTTTATAAAAGCACAAATTTCTTATGCAATATCTTTCTACACTTATAAGCTTCGTTCTACTATAACAAACTAAATTAAAGCACAATTCTAATGCAATAGCTTTCTGCATATAAGCTTCGTGCTACTATAACAAACTAAATTAAAGCACAATTGATTAAGCAAAAGCTTTTTAATCAAAATTCAATGAATTTAAATCTAGGCTTCTTTATAAAATGACAAAAATCAGGTTCATTAACGAAAAGTCAAATCGGACGTTATCATTTCCAAGAATTATTGTTTTATATAAACAGAATTTATTTAAGACTACCATAATTGTATTAACACTATCAAAATTGATTTTGTCCTTTCAAAGTATTTTGAATCGGTATTTTCAACTTTGATACCGCATTTTCAATTTTGGTACCTTAATTTTCTTAATAGGTTACTTTCACAATAAATTTGAGGATTTTAAATATTTCTTCCCAAGAATTAAATGGAACTAACCTTTTTCAACTAATTAAAGTATTTTTTATATATAACATGGGATCTCATTTATAATGCTATCTATTATTCCATTTGTTAAAATAATAATACTTTTATATAAATATTTATTTTAAAAAGTACAAAATAATTTATTTGAGTTGACAACAATCCCATTATTGATTGCTTGTTAGAAGTAAGAATAGCCACTGCATTATAGTTATCTGGATATTTAGACCTCGCTGAGCATGAATATCGAATCAGAATAGATTTATCTTAAGAACTCTCGGAGATACAGCCATTTTAATTATAAATAGGATGACATGATCGTAACTTAAGGAGGCTGATTTTAAGGATTAAAGTGTTTTTGGAAAGAGACACTGAAGTTCATGGTATGACCTGGAATCAAGCAAGTCCACTAAATTTGGGCTCCTGAACAAGAGTGAAAGACCGGAACACTAATTATTAAGTCATTTTCTAAAGTTAAAGTGGGGTCAATGTGTCAATGTTATGACTTATTCAAAATCTTTCCAGGGCCGTACCCTTCCCCGCCAAAATGCAGCTTCTAATTTATTTTCCCTAAGAGCACCTGAAAATATCGATTCTAGTTATTTAAACCTCGCTCAGCACGAATATGAAATTCGTTTTATCATATTTCAAAAAGCGCAAAGTTATGGGCATTTGAAGTTTTGTTGTAGGTATAGATTAGGAAGTATGTTAAACATAGGGTTTAAAGATTTTCAAATCAGAATTAATTGAACTTGAACATATTCAAAGTACTTAATTAATGTTACTATATTCTTATAATCTTTATAAAAGCACAAATTTCTTATGCAATATCTTTCTACACTTATAAGCTTCGTTCTACTATAACAAACTAAATTAAAGCAAAAATCTTATGCAATAGCTCGCACTATAAGCTTCGTCTACTATAACAAACTAAATTAAAGCACAAATTTCTTAAGCAATTGCTTTTTAAGCAACATTAATGAATTTAAATCTAGGCTTCTTTATAAAATAACAAAAGTCCCGGTCATTAACGAAAAGTCAAATCGTTATGGTTTCCAAGCGCTATTGTTTAATATATAAACAGAATTGATTTTAAGACTACCATTTTTAATCATGTTGTCAAAATTGAATTTGCCCTTTCAGAATATTATGATAAGCCATTTTGAATTCTGAAACAGCATTTCCAACTTTGGCACTTCATTTTCTTATAAGGTTACTTTCTCACCATAAATTTGAAAATTATAAATATTCCTTACCATGAAATGAAATGAACTAAGCATATTCATTAATTAAAGTATTTTTCTTTTTATATAGCATGGGATCTAATTTATAGACTCCTTTTTATTATTCCATCTGTTATAATAATAATAATAATAATATATAAATATTTATTTTTTACAAAAGTACAAAATAATTTATTTGAGTTGACAACAATCCCATTAATGATTGCTTGTTAGAAGTAAAATAGCCCCCGCATTATATTTATCTGGATATTTAGACCTCGCTGAGAACGAATATCGAATCAGAATCGATTTATCTTAAGAACTCTCGGAGATACAGCCATTTTAATTATAAATAGGATGACATGATCGTAACTTAAGGAGGCTGATTTTAAGGATTAAAGGGCGTTTGGAAAGAGACACTGAAGTTCATGGTATGACCTGGAATCAAGCAAATCAACTAAATTTGCGCTCCTGAACAAGACTGAAACACCGGAAAACCAATTAATAATCATTTTCAAAAGTTAAAGGGGAGTCAATGTGCCAATGTTATGACTTATTCAAAATATGACAAGGGCCGCACCCTTCCCCGCCAAAATGCAGCATCGAATTTATTTTTCCTAAGAACACCCGAAAATATCGATTCTAGTTATTTAAACCTCGCTAAGCACGAATATAAAATCCGCGTTATCATATCTTCAAAGCGCAAAGATAAAGGCATTTGAAGTTTTGTTGTAGGTATAGATTAGGAAGTATGTTAAACATAGGGTTTAAAGATTTTCAAATCAGAATTAATTGAACTTGAACATATTCAAAGTACTTAATTAATGTTACTATATTCTTATAATCTTTATAAAAGCACAAATTTCTTATGCAATAGCTTTCTACACTTATAAGATTCGTTCTACTATAACAAACTAAATTAAAGCACAAATTTCTTAAGCAATTGCCTTTTAAGCAACATTAATGAATTTAAATCTAGGCTTCTTTATAAAATAACAAAAGTCCCGGTCATTAACGAAAAGTCAAATCGTTATGGTTTCCAAGCGCTATTGTTTAATATATAAACAGAATTGATTTTAAGACTACCATTTTTAATCATGTTGTCAAAATTGAATTTGCCCTTTCAGAATATTATGATAAGCCATTTTGAATTCTGAAACAGCATTTCCAACTTTGGCACTTCATTTTCTTATAAGGTTACTTTCTCACCATAAATTTGAAAATCATAAATATTCCTTACCATGAAATGAAATGAACTAAGCATATTCATTAATTAAAGTATTTTTCTTTTTATATAGCATGGGATCTAATTTATAGACTCCTTTTTATTATTCCATCTGTTATAATAATAATAATAATAATATATAAATATTTATTTTTTACAAAAGTACAAAATAATTTATTTGAGTTGACAACAATCCCATTAATGATTGCTTGTTAGAAGTAAAAATAGCCCTTGCATTATATTTATCTGGATATTTAGACCTCGCTGAGAACGAATATCGAATCAGAATCGATTTATCTTTAGAACTCTCGGAGATACAGCCATTTTAATTATAAATAGGATGACATGATCGTAACTTAAGGAGGCTTATTTTAAGGATTAAAGGGCTTTTGGAAAGAGACACTGAAGTTCATGGTATGACCTGGAATCAAGCAAGTCCACTAAATTTGGGCTCCTGAACAAGAGTGAAACCGGAACACTAATTATTAAGTCATTTTCTAAAGTTAAAGTGGGGTCAATGTGTCAATGTTATGACTTATTCAAAATCTTTCCAGGGCAGTACCCTTCCCCGCCAAAATGCAGCTTCTAATTTATTTTTCCTAAGAGCACCTGAAAATATCGATTCTAGTTATTTAAACCTCGCTCAGCACGAATATGAAATGTCGTTTATCATATCTCAAAAGCGCAAAGTTATGGGCATTTGAAGTTTTGTTGTAGGTATAGATTAGGAAGTATGTTAAACATAGGGTTTAAAGATTTTCAAATCAGAATTAATTGAACTTGAACATATTCAAAGTACTTAATTAATGTTACTATATTCTTATAATCTTTATAAAAGCACAAATTTCTTATGCAATATCTTTCTACACTTATAAGCTTCGTTCTACTATAACAAACTAAATTAAAGCACAAATTTCTTATGCAATAGCTTTCCTGCAGCTTATAACTTTCGTCTAACTATAACAAACTAAATTAAAGCACAATTGATTTAGCAAAAGCTTTTTAATCAAAATTCAATGAATTTAAATCTAGGCTTCTTTATAAAATGACAAAAATCAGGTTCATTAACGAAAAGTCAAATCGGACGTTATCATTTCCAAGAATTATTGTTTTATATAAACAGAATTTATTTAAGACTACCATAATTGTATTAACACTATCAAAATTGATTTTGTCCTTTCAAAGTATTTTGAATCGGTATTTTCAACTTTGATACCGCATTTTCAATTTTGGTACCTTAATTTTCTTAATAGGTTACTTTCACAATAAATTTGAGGATTTTAAATATTTCTTCCCAAGAATTAAATGGAACTAACCTTTTTCAACTAATTAAAGTATTTTTTATATATAACATGGGATCTCATTTATAATGCTATCTATTATTCCATTTGTTAAAATAATAATACTTTTATATAAATATTTATTTATAAAAAGTACAAAATAATTTATTTGGTTGACAACAATCCCATTAATGATTGCTTGTTAGAAGTAAAAATAGCCCTTGCATTATATTTATCTGGATATTTAGACCTCGCTGAGAACGAATATCGAATCAGAATCGATTTATCTTTAGAACTCTCGGAGATACAGCCATTTTAATTATAAATAGGATGACATGATCGTAACTTAAGGAGGCTTATTTTAAGGATTAAAGGGCTTTTGGAAAGAGACACTGAAGTTCATGGTATGACCTGGAATCAAGCAAGTCCACTAAATTTGGGCTCCTGAACAAGAGTGAAACACCTGAACACTAATTATTAAGTCATTTTCTAAAGTTAAAGTGGGGTCAATGTGTCAATGTTATGACTTATTCAAAATCTTTCCAGGGCAGTACCCTTCCCCGCCAAAATGCAGCTTCTAATTTATTTTTCCTAAGAGCACCTGAAAATATCGATTCTAGTTATTTAAACCTCGCTCAGCACGAATACTGAATGGTCGTTTTATCATATCTTCAAAAGCGCAAAGTTATGGGCATTTGAAGTTTTGTTGTAGGTATAGATTAGGAAGTATGTTAAACATAGGGTTTAAAGATTTTCAAATCAGAATTAATTGAACTTGAACATATTCAAAGTACTTAATTAATGTTACTATATTCTTATAATCTTTATAAAAGCACAAATTTCTTATGCAATATCTTTCTACACTTATAAGCTTCGTTCTACTATAACAAACTAAATTAAAGCACAAATTTCTTATGCAATAGCTTCTGCACTTATATGCTTCGTTCTAACTATAACAAACTAAATTAAAGCACAAATTTCTTAAGCAATTGCTTTTTAAGCAACATTAATGAATTTAAATCTAGGCTTCTTTATAAAATGACAAAAATCAGGTTCATTAACGAAAAGTCAAATCGGACGTTATCATTTCCAAGAATTATTGTTTTATATAAACAGAATTTATTTAAGACTACCATAATTGTATTAACACTATCAAAATTGATTTTGTCCTTTCAAAGTATTTTGAATCGGTATTTTCAACTTTGATACCGCATTTTCAATTTTGGTACCTTAATTTTCTTAATAGGTTACTTTCACAATAAATTTGAGGATTTTAAATATTTCTTCCCAAGAATTAAATGGAACTAACCTTTTTCAACTAATTAAAGTATTTTTTATATATAACATGGGATCTCATTTATAATGCTATCTATTATTCCATTTGTTAAAATAATAATACTTTTATATAAATATTTATTT
>ARYC01020043.1:0-15253 GCA_000711775.1 Oxytricha trifallax
TAAGTTCATGGCTCCAGCAAGCTATGACGATATAGATTGGTGTCCAAGAAAAGTTAAAGTTAAAATCTCAAATAAAAGATGATGCAAATATGAATCACTTGTATCTTTTGAACCAAACTTGCTCGAGCGTTTTTGACCTCCATAAAAGCTATCTAGGTGCGATGGACTCCAATAGTGTGACAATTTCACGCACTTTAAGTTCATGGCTCCAGCAAGCTATGACGATATAGATTGGTGTCCAAGAAAAGTTAAAGTAAAAATCTCAAATAAAAGATGATGCAAATATGAATCACTTGTATCTTTTTAACCAAACTTGCTAGAACGTTTTTGACCCACATAAAAGTTATCTAGGTGCGATGGACTCCAATAGTGTGACAATTTCACGCACTTTAAGTTCATGGCTCCAACAATCTATGACGATATAGAGATTGGTGTCCAAGAAAAGTTAAAGTAAAAATCTCAAATAAAAGTAATGATGCAAATATGAATCACTTGTATCTTTTTAACCAAACTTGCTAGAACGTTTTTGACCCACATAAAAGTTATCTAGGTGCGATGGACTCCAATAGTGTGACAATTTCACGCACTTTAAGTTCATGGCTCCAACAATCTATGACGATATAGAGATTGGTGTCCAAGAAAAGTTAAAGTAAAAATCTCAAATAAAAGATGATGCAAATATGAATCAACTGTATCTTTTGAACCAAACTTGCTAGAGCGTTTTTGACCTCCATAAAAGTTATCTAGGTGCGATGGACTCCAATAGTGTAACAATTTCACGCACTTTAAGTTCATGGCTCCAGCAAGCTATGACGATATAGATTGATGTCCAAGAAAAGTTAAAGTAAAAATCTCAAATAAAAGATGATGCAAATATGAATCACTTGTATCTTTTGAACCAAACTTGCTAGAGCGTTTTTGACCTCCATAAAAGTTATCTAGGTGCTATGGACTCCAATAGTGTGACAATTTCACGCACTTTAAGTTCATGGCTCCAGCAAGCTATGACGATATAGATTGGTGTCCAAGAAAAGTTAAAGTAAAAATCTCAAATAAAAGATGATGCAAATATGAATCACTTGTATCTTTTGAACCAAACTTGCTAGAGCGTTTTTGACCTCCATAAAAGTTATCTAGGTGCTATGGACTCCAATAGTGTGACAATTTCACGCACTTTAAGTTCATGGCTCCAGCAAGCTATGACGATATAGAGATTGGTGTCCAAGAAAAGTTAAAGTAAAAAGCTCAAATAAAAGATGATGCAAATATGAATCACTTGTATCTTTTGAACCAAACTTGCTAGAGCGTTTTTGACCTCCATAAAAGTTATCTAGGTGCGATGGACTCCAATAGTGTAACAATTTCACGCACTTTAAGTTCATGGCTCCAGCAAGCTATGACGATATAGATTGATGTCCAAGAAAAGTTAAAGTAAAAATCTCAAATAAAAGATGATGCAAATATGAATCACTTGTATCTTTTGAACCAAACTTGCTAGAGCGTTTTTGACCTCCATAAAAGTTATCTAGGTGCGATGGACTCCAATAGTGTGACAATTTCACGCACTTTAAGTTCATGGCTCCAGCAAGCTATGACGATATAGATTGGTGTCCAAGAAAAGTTAAAGTAAAATTCTCAAATAAAAGATGATGCAAATATGAATCACTTGTATCTTTTGAACCAAACTTGCTAGAAAGTTTTTGACCTCCATAAAAGTTATCTAGGTGCGATGGACTCCAATAGTGTGACAATTTCACGCACTTTAAGTTCATGGCTCCAGCAAGCTATGACGATATAGATTGGTGTCCAAGAAAAGTTAAAGTAAAAATCTCAAATAAAAGATGATGCAAATATGAATCACTTGTATCTTTTGAACAAAACTTGCTAGAGCGTTTTTGACCTCCATAAAAGTTATCTAGGTGCGATGGACTCCAATAGTGTGACAATTTCACGCACTTTAAGTTCATGGCTCCAGAAAGCTATGACGATATAGATTGGTGTCCAAGAAAAGTTAAAGTAAAAATCTCAAATAAAAGATGATGCAAATATGAATCACTTGTATCTTTTGAACCAAACTTGCTAGAGCGTTTTTGACCTCCATAAAAGTTATCTAGGTGCGATGGACTCCAATAGTGTGACAATTTCACGCACTTTAAGTTCATGGCTCCAGCAAGCTATGACGATATAGATTGGTGTCCAAGAAAAGTTAAAGTTAAAATCTCAAATAAAAGATGATGCAAATATGAATCACTTGTATCTTTTGAACCAAACTTGCTCGAGCGTTTTTGACCTCCATAAAAGCTATCTAGGTGCGATGGACTCCAATAGTGTGACAATTTCACGCACTTTAAGTTCATGGCTCCAGCAAGCTATGACGATATAGATTAGGGAGGATGTAGCCAAATGAAAAAGGGTTACACAAGTAAAATCAGCGTCAAAATAAATAAGATAGAGAAATGTCAAAATATGAATGCACTTGTATCTTTTGAACCAAACTTGCTAGAGCGTTTTTGACCTCCATAAAAGTTATCTAGGTGCGATGGACTCCAATAGTGTAACAATTTCACGCACTTTAAGTTCATGGCTCCAGCAAGCTATGACGATATAGATTGATGTCCAAGAAAAGTTAAAGTAAAAATCTCAAATAAAAGATGATGCAAATATGAATCACTTGTATCTTTTGAACCAAACTTGCTAGAGCGTTTTTGACCTCCATAAAAGTTATCTAGGTGCGATGGACTCCAATAGTGTAACAATTTCACGCACTTTAAGTTCATGGCTCCAGCAAGCTATGACGATATAGATTGATGTCCAAGAAAAGTTAAAGTAAAAATCTCAAATAAAAGATGATGCAAATATGAATCACTTGTATCTTTTGAACCAAACTTGCTAGAGCGTTTTGACCTCCATAAAAGTTATCTAGGTGCGATGGACTCCAATAGTGTGACAATTTCACGCACTTTAAGTTCATGGCTCCAGCAATCTATGACGATATAGATTGGTGTCCAAGAAAAGTTAAAGTAAAAATCTCAAATAAAAGATGATGCAAATATGAATCACTTGTATCTTTTGAACCAAACTTGCTAGAGCGTTTTTGACCTCCATAAAAGTTATCTAGGTGCGATGGACTCCAATAGTGTGACACTTTCACGCACTTTAAGTTCATGGCTCCAGCAAGCTATGACGATATAGATTGGTGTACAAGAAAAGTTAAAGTAAAAATCTCAAATAAAAGATGATGCAAATATGAATCACTTGTATCTTTTGAACCAAACTTGCTAGAAAGTTTTTGACCTCCATAAAAGTTATCTAGGTGCGATGGACTCCAATAGTGTGACAATTTCACGCACTTTAAGTTCATGGCTCCAGCAAGCTATGACGATATAGATTGGTGTCCAAGAAAAGTTAAAGTAAAAATCTCAAATAAAAGATGATGCAAATATGAATCACTTGTATCTTTTGAACAAAACTTGCTAGAGCGTTTTTGACCTCCATAAAAGCTATCTAGGTGCGATGGACTCCAATAGTGTGACAATTTCACGCACTTTAAGTTCATCGCTCCAGAAAGCTATGACGATATAGATTGGTGTCCAAGAAAAGTTAAAGTAAAAATCTCAAATAAAAGATGATGCAAATATGAATCACTTGTATCTTTTGAACCAAACTTGCTAGAGCGTTTTTGACCTCCATAAAAGCTATCTAGGTGCGATGGACTCCAATAGTGTGACAATTTCACGCACTTTAAGTTCATGGCTCCAGCAAGCTATGACGATAGAGATTGGTGTCCAAAAAGTTAAAGTAAAAATCTCAAATAAAAGATGATGCAAATATGAATCACTTCTATCTTTTGAACCAAACTTGCTAGAGCGTTTTTGACTCCATAAAAGTTATATAGGAGCGATGGAATCCAAATAGTGGAAAAATTACACGCACTTTAAGTTCAAGGCTCCAGCAAGCTATGACGATATAGAGATTGGTGTCCAAGAAAAGTGAAAGTAAAAATCTCAAATAAAAGATGATGCAAATATGAATCACTTCTATCTTTTGAACCAAACTTGCTAGAGCGTTTTTGACCTCCATAAAAGAAATCTAGGTGCGATAGACTCCAATAGTGTGACAATTTCACGCACTTTAAGTTCATGGCTCCAGCAAGCTATGACGATATAGATTGGTGTCCAAGAAAAGTTAAAGTAAAAAGCTCAAATAAAAGATGATGCAAATATGAATCACTTGTATCTTTTGAACCAAACTTGCTAGAGCGTTTTTGACCTCCATAAAAGTTATCTAGGTGCGATGGACTCCAATAGTGTGACAATTTCACGCACTTTAAGTTCATGGCTCCAGCAAGCTATGACGATAGAGATTGGTGTCCAAGAAAAGTTAAAGTAAAAATCTCAAATAAAAGATGATGCAAATATGAATCACTTCTATCTTTTGAACCAAACTTGCTAGAGCGTTTTTGACCTCCATAAAAGTTATCTAGGTGCGATGGACTCCAATAGTGTGACAATTTCACGCACTTTAAGTTCATGGCTCCAGCAAGCTATGACGATATAGATTGGTGTCCAAGAAAAGTTAAAGTAAAAATCTCAAATAAAAGATGATGCAAATATGAATCACTTGTATCTTTTGAACCAAACTTGCTAGAGCGTTTTTGACCTCCATAAAAGTTATCTAGGTGCGATGGACTCCAATAGTGTGACAATTTCACGCACTTTAAGTTCATGGCTCCAGCAAGCTATGACGATATAGATTGGTGTCCAAGAAAAGTTAAAGTAAAAATCTCAAATAAAAGATGATGCAAATATGAATCACATGTATCTTTTGAACCAAACTTGCTAGAGCGTTTTTGACCTCCAAAAAAGTTATCTAGGTGCGATGGACTCCAATAGTGTGACAATTTCACGCACTTTAAGTTCATGGCTCCAGCAAGCTATGACGATAGAGATTGGTGTCCAAGAAAAGTTAAAGTAAAAATCTCAAATAAAAGATGATGCAAATATGAATCACTTCTATCTTTTGAACCAAACTTGCTAGAGCGTTTTTGACCTCCATAAAAGTTATCTAGGTGCGATGGACTCCAATAGTGTGACAATTCACGCACTTTAAGTTCATGGCTCCAGCAAGCTATGACGATATAGATTGGTGTCCAAGAAAAGTTAAAGTAAAAATCTCAAATAAAAGATGATGCAAATATGAATCACTTGTATCGTTTGAACCAAACTTGCTAGAGCGTTTTTGACCTCCATAAAAGTTATCTAGGTGCGATGGACTCCAATAGTGTGACAATTTCACGCACTTTAAGTTCATGGCTCCAGCAAGCTATGACGATAGAGATTGGTGTCCAAGAAAAGTTAAAGTAAAAATCTCAAATAAAAGATGATGCAAATATGAATCACTTCTATCTTTTGAACCAAACTTGCTAGAGCGTTTTTGACCTCCATAAAAGTTATCTAGGTGCGATGGACTCCAATAGTGTGACAATTTCACGCACTTTAAGTTCATGGCTCCAGCAAGCTATGACGATATAGATTGGTGTCCAAGAAAAGTTAAAGTAAAAATCTCAAATAAAAGATGATGCAAATATGAATCACTTGTATCTTTTGAACCAAACTTGCTAGAGCGTTTTTGACCTCCATAAAAGTTATCTAGGTGCGATGGACTCCAATAGTGTGACAATTTCACGCACTTTAAGTTCATGGCTCCAGCAAGCTATGACGATATAGATTGGTGTCCAAGAAAAGTTAAAGTAAAAATCTCAAATAAAAGATGATGCAAATATGAATCACTTGTATCTTTTGAACCAAACTTGCTAGAGCGTTTTTGACCTCCATAAAAGTTATCTAGGTGCGATGGACTCCAATAGTGTGACAATTTCACGCACTTTAAGTTCATGGCTCCAGCAAGCTATGACGATATAGATTGGTGTCCAAGAAAAGTTAAAGTAAAAATCTCAAATAAAAGATGATGCAAATATGAATCACTTGTATCTTTTGAACCAAACTTGCTAGAGCGTTTTTGACCTCCATAAAAGTTATCTAGGTGCGATGGACTCCAATAGTGTGACAATTTCACGCACTTTAAGTTCATGGCTCCAGCAAGCTATGACGATATAGATTGGTGTCCAAGAAAAGTTAAAGTAAAAATCTCAAATAAAAGATGATGCAAATATGAATCACTTGTATCTTTTGAACAAAACTTGCTAGAGCGTTTTTGACCTCCATAAAAGTTATCTAGGTGCGATGGACTCCAATAGTGTGACAATTTCACGCACTTTAAGTTCATGGCTCCAGAAAGCTATGACGATATAGATTGGTGTCCAAGAAAAGTTAAAGTAAAAATCTCAAATAAAAGAGGATGCAAATATGAATCACTTGTATCTTTTGAACCAACTTGCAAGAACGTTTTTGACCTCCATAAAAGTTATCTAGGTGCGATGGACTCCAATAGTGTGACAATTTCAAGCACTTTAAGTTCATGGCTCCAGCAAGCTATGACGATATAGATTGGTGTCCAAGAAAACTTAAAGTAAAAATCTCAAATAAAAGATGATACAAATATGAATCACTTGTATCTTTTGAACCAAACTTGCTAGAGCGTTTTTGACACCCATAAAAGTTATCTAGGTGCGATGGACTCCAATAGTGTGACAATTTCACGCACTTTAAGTTCATGGCTCCAGCAAGCTATGACGATATAGATTGGTGTCCAAGAAAAGTTAAAGTAAAAATCTCAAATAAAAGATGATGCAAATATGAATCACTTGTATCTTTTGAACCAAACTTGCAAGAACGTTTTTGACCTCCATAAAAGCTATCTAGGTGCGATGGACTCCAATAGTGTGACAATTTCACGCACTTTAAGTTCATGGCTCCAGCAAGCTATGACGATATAGATTCAAAACCCCAAAACCCCTTAGTGAGGTTTATAAGTGCTTTGATTAGTAGGGTAAAGTTGGGGTTTTATTAGGGTTAGTAGAGAATACGCAAGTTTAATGAGACTTTAATATGTATTTAATGAGTATTAGTTAAATTATATCACACGAATTTTACTTGCTTGTCTTTGTTGTATCTCTTGAATCTCACTTTCTTTAGTGGTTCGAGCATATCGTCTAAGGATTGTCTTGGATATGCTGGAGCTCTTACTATTATCTTCTCTACAATCTTCTTTATCTCTTAGCATACATCATCTTGTTTTATGTGCTTCTCAGCTAGATTTATTGATTATTTTTCATATTTTGTATTAATCTAAGTCATGCTTTCCATATCGCACTCTAAAATTATTGCAGCTACTGCCCAAACATCCCACTAAATAGAGCCATTAGTCCATGTCTCTCTGATTGGGAAGTAACCTGGAGTACCAAGAACCTTGCTAAGGTTACAATCTCTTATCTTAAGGCTCTATTAAAATCGATTACAACTACTTCTAAAGGGCAAAGGTTTAGCATAACATTTTCAGGCTTCAAATCTCTATGAACGTATCCAAGCTCGTGAAGTTCCTAAACACCCTTTATCATATTAGATAGAATATATTCAAGTCATCTGGGTATCTGTTTTAATATAGATAATCTCGGAGAGTCATTTCAAACTTTTTTAGCCTTAGTGCGATGAAACCAAACCCTAAAATAACACCATCTAGCTTGAGCAAATTGTTGCAATCTTTTTTCTATGCCTCTCTAAGTACAATATATTCGTTAGCAAACTCATTTTGATACTGCTCGGTTTTAAGGAGATAGCTGAAAGGATATACCTTGTAGGCATAGTCATCAACCACTATGAGTTTTGCTTTAGCAGGTACGTTTATATGTAAGTAGTTTTCAATACAACTGCTAAGGTCTACTGCATTTAGTGCAGGAATATACATGGCTCTCTCTTAAAAGCATGCTAAAAAGACATTACCAGCAGGTTGATTCATTAATTCTATTCGCTTCTGCCTCTTGAGCTTCTCCTGTTGTTCTTTTTAAGTCTCAAGATTATTAGATTTTCTTTTAGCGGGCACTAATTTCTAAGTCTCTTTATCTTAAATCAAGAACTCACTTAGGTGATGCTTCTGCATATGTTTCTTAACTTTAGCTGAGTGAGTATAAGACTTCTCACAAGTCGTGCACTAGTACCTGCCATCGACCTTATCATGCTTAAAATACACCTTAGCTTTCCCAGAGTGAACCTCTTTCATATGTCTCTTCAAACTGGAATCAGTAGAGAAAAAATTTTAGCAGTCTTAGCATTCAAAAGTTTTAATCCTTTAAATCTGAAGCTGTTCCTTTTCTTCCTCAACATCTTTTATTAATGTTTAAACTTCTATTTCAGCTTTCTGTTTCATGTTTTAAACCTATATAATAAAAACTTGTGCTTCAAATTCAAGAGCTCTTAGCTCTGCCTCCCTCTCAATATATATAACTTCTTGTTTCTTGGTTGAACCAAAGTTAAGCATTGATTGACCTGCTCCTAAAAGTGCCGCTCTACGATTTAAGTTGACCGCCATGTTTAAATTCAAATTTAAATTTCTATTATAAAGTTCTTAAAACCTCTATAGCTATAGCTGGACTATATAGGAGTTGCTACAGCATTAATGATGGTTTGATCTCAGCTCTAAGACTTCATATTTCTACTCAGTTTATAACTATAATTTTTGTAATTTTGCACTTAATAATTTTGATTCTGGTACCAACTCAGATAAAGTTCAGGTTGGTACTGGTACCAATTATTTGAACCAGATTAGAACTTTTCCATTAAAACCTCACTGGATTAAAACTAGGTACAAATTAAGTTTTGGTACTATTAAATTGGTACCAATTAAACTTAAACGAATTTAGTACCGGTACTAATTAAATTTAAACAAATTTAGTACTAATTTAATGGAACTAAATTGATAAAAATGGAGCTCCATCTCTGAAGTTTGTTACAGCTTCTGCGAACCTTCTCCACGTATCTTTACAGGGTTGACCTCCTATAAGATGCCCATATTTAATAGTAAGATTTTAAAGGATAGGATCCAGAAGTCTATAAATTAAAACTTGAAATTCATTAATAGGAAGAGGAACAAAGATGGAATCATTCAATGAACAAATGAAAAGGGTTGGCTCAAGAAATGATATCAAGATTCAGAAGCAAGGAGGATCTCTATCGATACCTTACTTAGCATGGTAAAATAAATAGATGTTAATCAACGATGTATACAGTTGGTCTATTCCTTCCAACGATGGAAGGTACTAAAATATCATTCTTAAAAGCAATACTCTACGAGGAGAAGAAAGCTTTTAAAAACAAAGAAATCAAACTGATTGAAATACCTAACTACCCAGAGATTTCAGTCACAAATCTATACGAGAATGCAATGAAAGATGATGAAGTGGTTATTTACCTTCCTAGCAAGAAGTAACTCTCAAATAAATTGCCTGAAAGAAACTTCTTCTTTGGTGTTCTTGGTACAATCAAAGAGGATTATTTGAGAGAAATTATAGAAGAAACTCATAAGAAACGCTACTCTATTTCTCCTGAAGATTAAAAGAAGCAAGGAATACTAATAAGCGAGACGTGGCTAGCAAAGCTTAAGAAGCATCCTTATCTCTCTAGTAAGCTTTGATTTATAACTTTTTAGGGAAACCTGGAACTGGTATATTTCTAATGAAAGAGAATGCAAAGGTTCACAGAGAGAGAAAGTCTCAAACCATTCATTAAGTTAGCAAGAGACTTCATAATGAAGTTTAAAAGTCTGATGAAATGAACATAGATGCTGGTGCTGGTACAAAGAGAAGAAAAATGGGTCCTAGTAAAGCACCAGAGGAAGAAAAGAAAGAGAAGCCGAATCCATTTAAGAGTTCGTTTGACATGTGAAATAATTAATTCATTTAAGTCTAACACTTATTAATAAACATTCATTCTTCCTTTCCTTGCACATATCGTAGTCTAGTCTTTACCCACTCTCTTGCAACTACTCTGTATTAAGTCTACTATGTCGATTGGTAGATCATGCATTAGGTGATACAGCAAGAGTTTCTTGTAGTGAGTCTTAATCTAACTCCAATAGAATTCGATTCCATTAAATTGAGGACTGTAAAGAACGTTATACACAGGAGTTATCTTTAACTCTTCATAAGCTTTCTTAGATTCCTTAGTCTTATGAACTGAGAGGTTATCAACAAACAGGATGATCTCTTGATCGTTGTACTTATCTCTTAGCTTATGTAAGAACTCTATATACAGCTCTCGCTTAATAGAGCGAGGATGAATAACATAAGTTTCTAAGCCTGAATCTTCACTGATACCAGCCAAAATTGCGTGAGTGACAACCTTAACCTTTTAGTCCTACACTTCTATATTATCGCACTTCTTGTACCAAGACTTATTAATAAAGGTGTTGAATGTAAACACAGCTTCATCAGCGTGTATGAACTTGATGTTATTATCAACAGACCTCTGCATTTAATCATATATATAGTTTAAATTATTACTATAAAATAGCAGAGTAAAGTCAATAACTCTCTTCACTCTATTGACAGTCTTGAAGGCAATACCGCTCCTTCAATAAATATTTGCGATAGTCTATGGTGAGATACGCATGTCAGGAAACTTGCGATGAAACATCACAGCTCGCTAGTCAAGTGGGAAATGTGCCCAATACTTAAGAGTCTTAGAATCGCAGAGATATTCAATAGGGTGCTAAGAGAACTTTTATTTTCTTACAGGATGTTATCAAGAACCAGAATTGAAATGCTAAACAGCTAACAAGCAATGATAGCTAACTGTTGAGGCACTCTTGCGCAGGAGCTTTGCTATAGCAGCATAATTCATAACTGGTTTGAGTTAGTCTATATTAATACTCGCACCATACCTAAGCTTAAGCAGTAAATCTAAATACTTCTCATCATAAATAGACCCCAAAAATCGCTAATTTCTATTTCTCATTTTGCAAACTGGCCTAATTTCTCTACAAACCCTAATAAAACCCCAACTTTACCCTACTAATCAAAGCACTTATAAACCTCACTAAGGGGTTTTGGGGTTTTGAATGGTGGCCAAGAAAACTTAAAGTAAAAATCTCAAATAAAAGATGATGCAAATATGAATCACTTGTATCTTTTGAACCAAACTTGCTAGAGCGTTTTTGACCTCCATAAAAGTTATCTAGGTGCGATGAACTCCAATAGTGTGACAATTTCACGCACTTTAAGTTCATGGCTCCAGCAAGCTATGACGATATAGATTGGTGCCCAAGAAAAGTTAAAGTAAAAATCTCAAATAAAAGATGATGCAAATATGAATCACTTCTATCTTTTGAACCAAACTTGCTAGAGCGTTTTTGACCTCCATAAAAGTTATCTAGGTGCGATGGACTCCAATAGTGTGACAATTTCACGCACTTTAAGTTCATGCCTCCAGCAAGCTATGACGATATAGATTGGTGTCCAAGAAAAGTTAAAGTAAAAATCTCAAATAAAAGATGATGCAAATATGAATCACTTGTATCTTTTGAACAAAACTTGCTAGAGCGTTTTTGACCTCCATAAAAGTTATCTAGGTGCGATGGACTCCAATAGTGTGACAATTTCACGCACTTTAAGTTCATGGCTCCAGAAAGCTATGACGATATAGATTGGTGTCCAAGAAAAGTTAAAGTAAAAATCTCAAATAAAAGATGATGCAAATATGAATCACTTGTATCTTTTGAACCAAACTTGCTAGAGCGTTTTTGACCTCCATAAAAGTTATCTAGGTGCGATGGACTCCAATAGTGTGACACTTTCACGCACTTTAAGTTCATGGCTCCAGCAAGCTATGACGATATAGATTGGTGTCCAAGAAAAGTTAAAGTAAAAATCTCAAATAAAAGATGATGCAAATATGAATCACTGGTATCTTTTGAACCAAACTTGCTAGAGCGTTTTTGACCTCCATAAAAGTTATCTAGGTGCGATGGACTCCAATAGTGTGACAATTTCACGCACTTTAAGTTCATGGCTCCAGCAAGCTATGACGATATAGATTGGTGTCCAAGAAAGGTTAAAGTAAAATCTCAAATAAAAGATGATGCAAATATGAATCACTTGTATCTTTTGAACCAAACTTGCTCGAGCGTTTTTGACCTCCATAAAAGTTATCTAGGTGCGATGGACTCCAATAGTGTGACAATTTCACGCACTTTAAGTTCATGGCTCCAGCAAGCTATGACGATATAGATTGGTGTCCAAGAAAAGTTAAAGTTAAAATCTCAAATAAAAGATGATGCAAATATGAATCACTTGTATCTTTTGAACCAAACTTGCTCGAGCGTTTTTGACCTCCATAAAAGCTATCTAGGTGCGATGGACTCCAATAGTGTGACAATTTCAGGCACTTTTAAGTTCATGGGCTTCAGCAAGCTATGACGATATAGATTGGGTGTCCAAGAAAAGTTAAAGTTAAAATCTCAAATAAAAGATGATGCAAATATGAATCACTTGTATCTTTTGAACCAAACTTGCTCGAGCGTTTTTGACCTCCATAAAAGCTATCTAGGTGCGATGGACTCCAATAGTGTGACAATTTCACGCACTTTAAGTTCATGGCTCCAGCAAGCTATGACGATATAGATTGGTGTCCAAGAAAGTTAAAGTAAAAATCTCAAATAAAAGATGATGCAAATATGAATCACTTGTATCTTTTGAACCAAATTTGCTAGAGCGTTTTTGACCTCCATAAAGGTTATCTAGGTGCGATGAACTCCAATAGTGTGTGACAATTTCACGCACTTTAAGTTCATGGCTCCAGCAAGCTATGACGATATAGATTGGTGTCCAAGAAAAGTTAAAGTAAAATCTCAAATAAAAGATTATGCAAATATGAATCACTTGTATCTTTTGAACCAAACTTGCTAGAGCGTTTTTGACCTCCATAAAAGTTATCTAGGTGCGATGGACTCCAATAGTGTAACAATTTCACGCACTTTAAGTTCATGGCTCCAGCAAGCTATGACGATATAGATTGATGTCCAAGAAAAGTTAAAGTAAAAATCTCAAATAAAAGATGATGCAAATATGAATCACTTGTATCTTTTGAACCAAACTGCTAGAGCGTTTTTGACCTCCATAAAAGTTATCTAGGTGCGATGGACTCCAATAGTGTGACAATTTCACGCACTTTAAGTTCATGGCTCCAGCAAGCTATGACGATATAGATTGGTGTCCAAGAAAAGTTAAAGTAAAATTCTCAAATAAAAGATGATGCAAATATGAATCACTTGTATCTTTTGAACCAAACTTGCTAGAAAGTTTTTGACCTCCATAAAAGTTATCTAGGTGCGATGGACTCCAATAGTGTGACAATTTCACGCACTTTAAGTTCATGCTCCAGCAAGCTATGACTATATATAGATTGGTGTCCAAGAAAAGTTAAAGTAAAAATCTCAAATAAAAGATGATGCTAATATGAATCACTTGTATATTTTGAACCAAACTTGCTAGAGCGTTTTTGACCTCCATAAAAGTTATCTAGGTGCGATGGACTCCAATAGTGTGACAATTTCAAGCACTTTAAGTTCATGGCTCCAGCAAGCTATGACGATATAGAGATTGGTGTCCAAGAAAACTTAAAGTAAAAATCTCAAATAAAAGATGATGCAAATATGAATCACTTGTATCTTTTGAACCAAACTTGCTAGAGCGTTTTTGACACCCATAAAAGTTATCTAGGTGCGATGGACTCCAATAGTGTGACAATTTCACGCACTTTAAGTTCATGGCTCCAGCAAGCTATGACGATATAGATTGTGTCCAAGAAAAGTTAAAGTAAAAATCTCAAATAAAAGATGATGCAAATATGAATCACTTCTATCTTTTGAACCAAACTTGCTAGAGCGTTTTTGACCTCCATAAAAGTTATCTAGGTGCGATGGACTCCAATAGTGTGACAATTTCACGCACTTTAAGTTCATGGCTCCAGCAAGCTATGACGATATAGATTGGTGCCCAAGAAAAGTTAAAGTAAAAATCTCAAATAAAAGATGATGCAAATATGAATCACTTGTATCTTTTGAACCAAACTTGCTAGAGCGTTTTTGACCTCCATATCTAGGTGCGATGGACTCCAATAGTGTGACAATTTCACGCACTTTAAGTTCATGGCTCCAGCAAGCTATGACGATGTAGAGATTGGTGTCCAAGAAAAGTTAAAGTAAAAATCTCAAATAAAAGATGATGCAAATATGAATCACTTCTATCTTTTGAACCAAACTTGCTAGAGCGTTTTTGACCTCCATAAAAGTTATCTAGGTGCGATGGACTCCAATAGTGTGACATTTCACGCACTTTAAGTTCATGGCTCCAGAAAGCTATGACGATATAGATTGGTGTCCAAGAAAAGTTAAAGTAAAAATCTCAAATAAAAGATGATGCAAATATGAATCACTTGTATCTTTTGAACCAAACTTGCTAGAGCGTTTTTGACCTCCATAAAAGTTATCTAGGTGCGATGGACTCCAATAGTGTAACAATTTCACGCACTTTAAGTTCATGGCTCCAGCAAGCTATGACGATATAGATTGATGTCCAAGAAAAGTTAAAGTAAAAATCTCAAATAAAAGATGATGCAAATATGAATCACTTGTATCTTTTGAACCAAACTTGCTAGAGCGTTTTTGACCTCCATAAAAGTTATCTAGGTGCGATGGACTCCAATAGTGTGACAATTTCACGCACTTTAAGTTCATGGCTCCAGCAAGCTATGACGATATAGATTGGTGTCCAAGACAAGTTAAAGTAAAAATCTCAAATAAAAGATGATGCAAATATGAATCACTTGTATCTTTTGAACCAAACTTGCTAGAGCGTTTTTGACCTCCAAAATAGTTATCTAGGTGCGATGGACTCCAATAGTGTGACAATTTCACGCACTTTAAGTTCATGGCTCCAGCAAGCTATGACGATATAGATTGGTTTCCAAGAAAAGTTAAAGTAAAAATCTCAAATAAAAGATGATGCAAATATGAATCACTTGTATCTTTTGAACCAAACTTGCTAGAGCGTTTTTGACCTCCAAAATAGTTATCTAGGTGCGATGGACTCCAATAGTGTGACAATTTCACGCACTTTAAGTTCATGGCTCCAGCAAGCTATGACGATATAGATTGGTGTCCAAGAAAAGTTAAAGTTAAAATCTCAAATAAAAGATGATGCAAATATGAATCACTTGTATCTTTTGAACCAAACTTGCTCGAGCGTTTTTGACCTCCATAAAAGCTATCTAGGTGCGATGGACTCCAATAGTGTGACAATTTC
>ARYC01020044.1:0-13063 GCA_000711775.1 Oxytricha trifallax
TCTATAGCTATAGCTGGACTATATAGGAGTTGCTACAGAATTAATGATGGTTTGATCTCAGCTCTAAGACTTCATATTTATACTCAGTTTATAACTATAATTTTTGTAATTATGCACTTAATAATTTTGATTCTGGTACCAACTCAGATAAAGTTCAGGTTGGTACTGGTACAAATTAAGTTTTGAACCAGATTGGAACTTTTCCATTAAAACCTCACTGGATTAAAACTAGGTACTAATTAAGTTTTGGTACTATTAAATTGGTACCAATTAAACTTAAACGAATTTAGTACCGGTACTAATTAAATTTAAACAAATTTAGTACTAATTTAATGGAACTAAATTGATAAAAATGGAGCTCCATCTCTGAAGTTTGTTACAGCTTCTGCGAACCTTCTCCACGTATCTTTACAGGGTTGACCTCCTATAAGATGCCCATATTTAATAGTAAGATTTTAAAGGAAAGGATCCAGAAGTCTATAAATTAAAACTTGAAATTCATTAATAGGAAGAGGAACAAAGATGGAATCATTCAATGAACAAATGAAAAGGGTTGAGGCTCAAGAAATGATATCAAGATTCAGAAGCAAGGAGGATCTCTATCGATACCTTACTTAGCATGGTAAAATAAATTGATGTTAATCAACGATGTATACAGTTGGTCTATTCCTTCCAACGATGGAAGGTACTAAAATATCATTCTTAAAAGCAATACTCTGCGAGGAGAAGAAAGCTTTTAAAAACATAGAAATCAAACTGATTGAAATACCTAACTACCCAGAGATTTCAGTCACAAATCTCTACGAGGATGCAATGAAAGATGATGAAGTGGTTATTTACCTTCCTAGCAAGAAGCAACTCTCAAATAAATTGCCTGAAAGAAATTTCTTCTTTGGTGTTCTTGGTACAATCAAAGAGGATTATTTGAGAGAAATTATAGAAGAAGCTCATAAGAAACGCTACTCTATTTCTCCTGAAGATTAAAAGAAGCAAGGAATACTAATAAGCGAGACGTGGCTAGCAGAGCTTAAGAAGCATCCTTATCTCTCTAGTAAGCTTTGATTTATAACTTTTTAGGGAAACCTGGAACTGGTATATTTCTAATGAAAGAGAATGCAAAGGTTCACAGAGAGAGAAAGTCTCAAACCATTCATTAAGTTAGCAAGAGACTTTATAATGAAGTTTAAAAGTCTGATGAAATGAACATTGATGCTGGTGCTGGTACAAAAAGAAGAAACATGGGTCCTAGTAAAGCACCAGAGGAAGAAAAGAAAGAGAAGCCGAATCCATTTAAGAGTTCGTTTGATATGTGAAATAATTCATTCATTTAAGTCTAACACTTATTAATAAACATTCATTCTTCCTTTCCTTGCACATATCGTAGTCTAGTCTTTACCGACTCTCTTGCAACTACTCTGTATTAAGTCTACTGTGTCGATTGGTAGATCATGCATTAGGTGATACAGCAAGAGTTTCTTGTAGTGAGTCTTAATCTAACTCCAATAGAATTCGATTCCATTAAATTGAGGACTGTAAGGAACGTTATACACAGGAGTTATCTTTAATTCTTCATAAGCTTTCTTAGATTCCTTAGTCTTATGAACTGAGAGGTTATCAACAAACAGGATGATCTCTTGATCGTTGTACTTATCTCTTAGCTTATGTAAGAACTCTATATACTGCTCTCGCTTAATAGAGCGAGGATGAATAACATAAGTTTCTAAGCCTGAATCTTCACTGATACGCAGCCAAAATTGCGTGAGTGACAACCTTAACCTTTTAGTCATACACTTCTATATTATCGTACTTCTTGTACCAAGACTTATTAATAAAGGTGTTGAACGTAAACACAGCTTCATCAGCGTGTATGAACTTGATGTTATTATCAACAGACCTCTGCATTTAATCATATATATAGTTTAAATTATTACTATAAAATGGCAGAGTAAAGTCAATCACTCTCTTCACTCTATTGACAGTCTTGAAGGTAATACCATTCCTTCAATAAATATTTGCGATAGTCTATGGTGAGATACGCATGTCAGGAAACTTGCGATGAAACATCACAGCTCGCTAGTCAAGTGGGAAATGTGCCCAATACTTAAGAGTCTTAGAATCGCAGAGATATTCAATAGGGTGCTAAGAGAACTTTTATTTTCTTACAGGATGTTATCAAGAACCAGAATTGAAATGCTAAACAGCTAACAAGCAATGATAGCTAACTGTTGAGGCACTCTTGCGCAGGAGCTTTGCTATAGCAGCATAATTCATAACTGGTTTGAGTTAGTCTATATTAATACTCGCACCATACCTAAGCTTAAGCAGTAAATCTAAATATTTCTCATCATAAATAGACCCCAAAAATCGCTAATTTCTATTTCTCATTTTGCAAACTGGCCTAATTTCTCTACTAACCCTAATAAAACCCCAACTTTACCCTACTAATCAAAGCACTTATAAACCTCACTAAGGGGTTTTGGGGTTTTGATTGGTGTCCAAGAAAAGTTAAAGTAAAAATCTCAAATAAAAGATGATGCAAATATGAATCACTTGTATCTTTTGAACCAAACTTGCTAGAGCGTTTTTGACCTCCATAAAAGTTATCTAGGTGCGATGGACTCCAATAGTGTGACAATTTCACGCACTTTAAGTTCATGGCTCCAGCAAGCTATGACGATATAGATTGGTGTCCAAGAAAAGTTAAAGTAAAAATCTCAAATAAAAGATGATGCAAATATGAATCACTTGTATCTTTTGAACCAAACTTGCTAGAGCGTTTTTGACCTCCATAAAAGTTATCTAGGTGCGATGGACTCCAATAGTGTGACAATTTCACGCACTTTAAGTTCATGGCTCCAGCAAGCTATGACGATATAGATTGGTGTCCAAGAAAAGTTAAAGTAAAAATCTCAAATAAAAGATGATGCGAATATGAATCACTTGTATCTTTTGAACCAAACTTGCTAGAGCGTTTTTGACCTCCATAAAAGTTATCTAGGTGCGATGGACTCCAATAGTGTGACAATTTCACGCACTTTAAGTTCATGGCTCCAGCAAGCTATGACGATATAGATTGGTGTCCAAGAAAAGTTAAAGTAAAAATCTCAAATAAAAGATGATGCAAATATGAATCACTTGTATCTTTTGAACCAAACTTGCTAGAGCGTTTTTGACCTCCATAAAAGTTATCTAGGTGCGATGGACTCCAATAGTGTGACAATTTCACGCACTTTAAGTTCATGGCTCCAGCAAGCTATGACGATATAGATTGGTGTCCAAGAAAAGTTAAAGTAAAAATCTCAAATAAAAGATGATGCAAATATGAATCACTTGTATCTTTTGAACCAAACTTGCTAGAGCGTTTTTGACCTCCATAAAAGTTATCTAGGTGCGATGGACTCCAATAGTGTGACAATTTCACGCACTTTAAGTTCATGGCTCCAGCAAGCTATGACGATATAGATTGGTGTCCAAGAAAAGTTAAAGTAAAAATCTCAAATAAAAGATGATGCAAATATGAATCACTTGTATCTTTTGAACCAAACTTGCTAGAGCGTTTTTGACCTCCATAAAAGTTATCTAGGTGCGATGGACTCCAATAGTGTGACAATTTCACGCACTTTAAGTTCATGGCTCCAGCAAGCTATGACGATATAGATTGGTGTCCAAGAAAAGTTAAAGTAAAAATCTCAAATAAAAGATGATGCAAATATGAATCACTTGTATCTTTTGAACCAAACTTGCTAGAGCGTTTTTGACCTCCATAAAAGTTATCTAGGTGCGATGGACTCCAATAGTGTGACAATTTCACGCACTTTAAGTTCATGGCTCCAGCAAGCTATGACGATATAGATTGGTGTCCAAGAAAAGTTAAAGTAAAAATCTCAAATAAAAGATGATGCAAATATGAATCACTTGTATCTTTTGAACCAAACTTGCTAGAGCGTTTTTGACCTCCATAAAAGTTATCTAGGTGCGATGGACTCCAATAGTGTGACAATTTCACGCACTTTAAGTTCATGGCTCCAGCAAGCTATGACGATATAGATTGGTGTCCAAGAAAAGTTAAAGTAAAAATCAAATAAAAGATGATGCAAATATGAATCACTTGTATCTTTTGAACCAAACTTGCTAGAGCGTTTTTGACCTCCATAAAAGTTATCTAGGTGCGATGGACTCCAATAGTGTGACAATTTCACGCACTTTAAGTTCATGGCTCCAGCAAGCTATGACGATATAGATTGGTGTCCAAGAAAAGTTAAAGTAAAAATCTCAAATAAAAGATGATGCAAATATGAATCACTTGTATCTTTTGAACCAAACTTGCTAGAGCGTTTTTGACCTCCATAAAAGTTATCTAGGTGCGATGGACTCCAATAGTGTGACAATTTCACGCACTTTAAGTTCATGGCTCCAGCAAGCTATGACGATATAGATTGGTGTCCAAGAAAAGTTAAAGTAAAAATCTCAAATAAAAGATGATGCAAATATGAATCACTTGTATCTTTTGAACCAAACTTGCTAGAGCGTTTTTGACCTCCATAAAAGTTATCTAGGTGCGATGGACTCCAATAGTGTGACAATTTCACGCACTTTAAGTTCATGGCTCCAGCAAGCTATGACGATATAGATTGGTGTCCAAGAAAAGTTAAAGTAAAAATCTCAAATAAAAGATGATGCAAATATGAATCACTTGTATCTTTTGAACCAAACTTGCTAGAGCGTTTTTGACCTCCATAAAAGTTATCTAGGTGCGATGGACTCCAATAGTGTGACAATTTCACGCACTTTAAGTTCATGGCTCCAGCAAGCTATGACGATATAGATTGGTGTCCAAGAAAAGTTAAAGTAAAAATCTCAAATAAAAGATGATGCAAATATGAATCACTTGTATCTTTTGAACCAAACTTGCTAGAGCGTTTTTGACCTCCATAAAAGTTATCTAGGTGCGATGGACTCCAATAGTGTGACAATTTCACGCACTTTAAGTTCATGGCTCCAGCAAGCTATGACGATATAGATTGGTGTCCAAGAAAAGTTAAAGTAAAAATCTCAAATAAAAGATGATGCAAATATGAATCACTTGTATCTTTTGAACCAAACTTGCTAGAGCGTTTTTGACCTCCATAAAAGTTATCTAGGTGCGATGGACTCCAATAGTGTGACAATTTCACGCACTTTAAGTTCATGGCTCCAGCAAGCTATGACGATATAGATTGGTGTCCAAGAAAAGTTAAAGTAAAAATCTCAAATAAAAGATGATGCAAATATGAATCACTTGTATCTTTTGAACCAAACTTGCTAGAGCGTTTTTGACCTCCATAAAAGTTATCTAGGTGCGATGGACTCCAATAGTGTGACAATTTCACGCACTTTAAGTTCATGGCTCCAGCAAGCTATGACGATATAGATTGGTGTCCAAGAAAAGTTAAAGTAAAAATCTCAAATAAAAGATGATGCAAATATGAATCACTTGTATCTTTTGAACCAAACTTGCTAGAGCGTTTTTGACCTCCATAAAAGTTATCTAGGTGCGATGGACTCCAATAGTGTGACAATTTCACGCACTTTAAGTTCATGGCTCCAGCAAGCTATGACGATATAGATTGGTGTCCAAGAAAAGTTAAAGTAAAAATCTCAAATAAAAGATGATGCAAATATGAATCACTTGTATCTTTTGAACCAAACTTGCTAGAGCGTTTTTGACCTCCATAAAAGTTATCTAGGTGCGATGGACTCCAATAGTGTGACAATTTCACGCACTTTAAGTTCATGGCTCCAGCAAGCTATGACGATATAGATTGGTGTCCAAGAAAAGTTAAAGTAAAAATCTCAAATAAAAGATGATGCAAATATGAATCACTTGTATCTTTTGAACCAAACTTGCTAGAGCGTTTTTGACCTCCATAAAAGTTATCTAGGTGCGATGGACTCCAATAGTGTGACAATTTCACGCACTTTAAGTTCATGGCTCCAGCAAGCTATGACGATATAGATTGGTGTCCAAGAAAAGTTAAAGTAAAAATCTCAAATAAAAGATGATGCAAATATGAATCACTTGTATCTTTTGAACCAAACTTGCTAGAGCGTTTTTGACCTCCATAAAAGTTATCTAGGTGCGATGGACTCCAATAGTGTGACAATTTCACGCACTTTAAGTTCATGGCTCCAGCAAGCTATGACGATATAGATTGGTGTCCAAGAAAAGTTAAAGTAAAAATCTCAAATAAAAGATGATGCAAATATGAATCACTTGTATCTTTTGAACCAAACTTGCTAGAGCGTTTTTGACCTCCATAAAAGTTATCTAGGTGCGATGGACTCCAATAGTGTGACAATTTCACGCACTTTAAGTTCATGGCTCCAGCAAGCTATGACGATATAGATTGGTGTCCAAGAAAAGTTAAAGTAAAAATCTCAAATAAAAGATGATGCAAATATGAATCACTTGTATCTTTTGAACCAAACTTGCTAGAGCGTTTTTGACCTCCATAAAAGTTATCTAGGTGCGATGGACTCCAATAGTGTGACAATTTCACGCACTTTAAGTTCATGGCTCCAGCAAGCTATGACGATATAGATTGGTGTCCAAGAAAAGTTAAAGTAAAAATCTCAAATAAAAGATGATGCAAATATGAATCACTTGTATCTTTTGAACCAAACTTGCTAGAGCGTTTTTGACCTCCATAAAAGTTATCTAGGTGCGATGGACTCCAATAGTGTGACAATTTCACGCACTTTAAGTTCATGGCTCCAGCAAGCTATGACGATATAGATTGGTGTCCAAGAAAAGTTAAAGTAAAAATCTCAAATAAAAGATGATGCAAATATGAATCACTTGTATCTTTTGAACCAAACTTGCTAGAGCGTTTTTGACCTCCATAAAAGTTATCTAGGTGCGATGGACTCCAATAGTGTGACAATTTCACGCACTTTAAGTTCATGGCTCCAGCAAGCTATGACGATATAGATTGGTGTCCAAGAAAAGTTAAAGTAAAAATCTCAAATAAAAGATGATGCAAATATGAATCACTTGTATCTTTTGAACCAAACTTGCTAGAGCGTTTTTGACCTCCATAAAAGTTATCTAGGTGCGATGGACTCCAATAGTGTGACAATTTCACGCACTTTAAGTTCATGGCTCCAGCAAGCTATGACGATATAGATTGGTGTCCAAGAAAAGTTAAAGTAAAAATCTCAAATAAAAGATGATGCAAATATGAATCACTTGTATCTTTTGAACCAAACTTGCTAGAGCGTTTTTGACCTCCATAAAAGTTATCTAGGTGCGATGGACTCCAATAGTGTGACAATTTCACGCACTTTAAGTTCATGGCTCCAGCAAGCTATGACGATATAGATTGGTGTCCAAGAAAAGTTAAAGTAAAAATCTCAAATAAAAGATGATGCAAATATGAATCACTTGTATCTTTTGAACCAAACTTGCTAGAGCGTTTTTGACCTCCATAAAAGTTATCTAGGTGCGATGGACTCCAATAGTGTGACAATTTCACGCACTTTAAGTTCATGGCTCCAGCAAGCTATGACGATATAGATTGGTGTCCAAGAAAAGTTAAAGTAAAAATCTCAAATAAAAGATGATGCAAATATGAATCACTTGTATCTTTTGAACCAAACTTGCTAGAGCGTTTTTGACCTCCATAAAAGTTATCTAGGTGCGATGGACTCCAATAGTGTGACAATTTCACGCACTTTAAGTTCATGGCTCCAGCAAGCTATGACGATATAGATTGGTGTCCAAGAAAAGTTAAAGTAAAAATCTCAAATAAAAGATGATGCAAATATGAATCACTTGTATCTTTTGAACCAAACTTGCTAGAGCGTTTTTGACCTCCATAAAAGTTATCTAGGTGCGATGGACTCCAATAGTGTGACAATTTCACGCACTTTAAGTTCATGGCTCCAGCAAGCTATGACGATATAGATTGGTGTCCAAGAAAAGTTAAAGTAAAAATCTCAAATAAAAGATGATGCAAATATGAATCACTTGTATCTTTTGAACCAAACTTGCTAGAGCGTTTTTGACCTCCATAAAAGTTATCTAGGTGCGATGGACTCCAATAGTGTGACAATTTCACGCACTTTAAGTTCATGGCTCCAGCAAGCTATGACGATATAGATTGGTGTCCAAGAAAAGTTAAAGTAAAAATCTCAAATAAAAGATGATGCAAATATGAATCACTTGTATCTTTTGAACCAAACTTGCTAGAGCGTTTTTGACCTCCATAAAAGTTATCTAGGTGCGATGGACTCCAATAGTGTGACAATTTCACGCACTTTAAGTTCATGGCTCCAGCAAGCTATGACGATATAGATTGGTGTCCAAGAAAAGTTAAAGTAAAAATCTCAAATAAAAGATGATGCAAATATGAATCACTTGTATCTTTTGAACCAAACTTGCTAGAGCGTTTTTGACCTCCATAAAAGTTATCTAGGTGCGATGGACTCCAATAGTGTGACAATTTCACGCACTTTAAGTTCATGGCTCCAGCAAGCTATGACGATATAGATTGGTGTCCAAGAAAAGTTAAAGTAAAAATCTCAAATAAAAGATGATGCAAATATGAATCACTTGTATCTTTTGAACCAAACTTGCTAGAGCGTTTTTGACCTCCATAAAAGTTATCTAGGTGCGATGGACTCCAATAGTGTGACAATTTCACGCACTTTAAGTTCATGGCTCCAGCAAGCTATGACGATATAGATTGGTGTCCAAGAAAAGTTAAAGTAAAAATCTCAAATAAAAGATGATGCAAATATGAATCACTTGTATCTTTTGAACCAAACTTGCTAGAGCGTTTTTGACCTCCATAAAAGTTATCTAGGTGCGATGGACTCCAATAGTGTGACAATTTCACGCACTTTAAGTTCATGGCTCCAGCAAGCTATGACGATATAGATTGGTGTCCAAGAAAAGTTAAAGTAAAATCTCAAATAAAAGATGATGCAAATATGAATCACTTGTATCTTTTGAACCAAACTTGCTAGAGCGTTTTTGACCTCCATAAAAGTTATCTAGGTGCGATGGACTCCAATAGTGTGACAATTTCAAGCACTTTAAGTTCATGGCTCCAGCAAGCCATGACGATATAGATTGGTATCCAAGAAAACTTAAAGTAAAAATCTCAAATAAAAGATGATGCAAATATGAATCACTTGTATCTTTTGAACCAAACTTGCTAGAGCGTTTTTGACACCCATAAAAGTTATCTAGGTGCGATGGACTCCAATAGTGTGACAATTTCACGCACTTTAAGTTCATGGCTCCAGCAAGCTATGACGATATAGATTGGTGTCCAAGAAAAGTTAAAGTAAAAATCTCAAATAAAAGATGATGCAAATATGAATCACTTGTATCTTTTGAACCAAACTTGCTAGAGCGTTTTTGACCTCCATAAAAGTTATCTAGGTGCGATGGACTCCAATAGTGTGACAATTTCACGCACTTGAAGTTCATGGCTCCAGCAAGCTATGACGATATAGATTGGTGTCCAAGAAAAGTTAAAGTAAAAATCTCAAATAAAAGATGATGCAAATATGAATCACTTGTATCTTTTGAACCAAACTTGCTAGAGCGTTTTTGACCTCCATAAAAGTTATCTAGGTGCGATGGACTCCAATAGTGTGACAATTTCACGCACTTGAAGTTCATGGCTCCAGCAAGCTATGACGATATAGATTGGTGTCCAAGAAAAGTTAAAGTAAAAATCTCAAATAAAAGATGATGCAAATATGAATCACTTGTATCTTTTGAACCAAACTTGCTAGAGCGTTTTTGACCTCCATAAAAGTTATCTAGGTGCGATGGACTCCAATAGTGTGACAATTTCACGCACTTTAAGTTCATGGCTCCAGCAAGCTATGACGATATAGATTGGTGTCCAAGAAAAGTTAAAGTAAAAACCTCAAATAAAAGATGATGCAAATATGAATCACTTGTATCTTTTGAACCAAACTTGCTAGAGCGTTTTTGACCTCCATAAAAGTTATCTAGGTGCGATGGACTCCAATAGTGTGACAATTTCACGCACTTTAAGTTCATGGCTCCAGCAAGCTATGACGATATAGATTGGTGTCCAAGAAAAGTTAAAGTAAAAATCTCAAATAAAAGATGATGCAAATATCAATCACTTGTATCTTTTGAACCAAACTTGCTAGAGCGTTTTTGACCTCCATAAAAGTTATCTAGGTGCGATGGACTCCATAGTGTGACAATTTCACGCACTTTAAGTTCATGGCTCCAGCAAGCTATGACGATATAGATTGGTGTCCAAGAAAAGTTAAAGTAAAAATCTCAAATAAAAGATGATGCAAATATGAAGCACTTGTATCTTTCGAACCAAACTTGCTAGAGCGTTTTTGACCTCCATAAAAGTTATCTAGGTGCGATGGACTCCAATAGTGTGACAATTTCACGCACTTTAAGTTCATGGCTCCAGCAAGCTATGACGATATAGATTGGTGTCCAAGAAAAGTTAAAGTAAAAATCTCAAATCAAAGATGATGCAAATATGAATCACTTGTATCTTTTGAACCAAACTTGCTAGAGCGTTTTTGACCTCCATAAAAGTTATCTAGGTGCGATGGACTCCAATAGTGTGACAATTTCACGCACTTTAAGTTCATGGCTCCAGCAAGCTATGACGATATAGATTGGTGTCCAAGAAAAGTTAAAGTAAAAATCTCAAATAAACGATGATGCAAATATGAATCACTTGTATCTTTTGAACCAAACTTGCTAGAGCGTTTTTGACCTCCATAAAAGTTATCTAGGTGCGATGGACTCCAATAGTGTGACAATTTCCCGCACTTTAAGTTCATGGCTCCAGCAAGCTATGACGATATAGATTGGTGTCCAAGAAAAGTTAAAGTAAAAATCTCAAATAAAAGATGATGCAAATATGAATCACTTGTATCTTTTGAACCAAACTTGCTAGAGCGTTTTTGACCTCCATAAAAGTTATCTAGGTGCGATGGACTCCAATAGTGTGATAATTTCACGCACTTTAAGTTCATGGCTCCAGCAAGCTATGACGATATAGATTGGTGTCCAAGAAAAGTTAAAGTAAAAATCTCAAATAAAAGATGATGCAATATGAATCACTTGTATCTTTTGAACCAAACTTGCTAGAGCGTTTTTGACCTCCATAAAAGTTATCTAGGTGCGATGGACTCCAATAGTGTGACAATTTCCCGCACTTTAAGTTCATGGCTCCAGCAAGCTATGACGATATAGATTGGTGTCCAAGAAAAGTTAAAGTAAAAATCTCAAATAAAAGATGATGCAAATATGAATCACTTGTATCTTTTGAACCAAACTTGCTAGAGCGTTTTTGACCTCCATAAAAGTTATCTAGGTGCGATGGACTCCAGTAGTGTGACAATTTCACGCACTTTAAGTTCATGGCTCCAGCAAGCTATGACGATATAGATTGGTGTCCAAGAAAAAGTTAAAGTAAAAATCTCAAATAAAAGATTATGCAAATATGAATCACTTGTATCTTTTGAACCAAACTTGCTCGAGCGTTTTTGACCTTAATAAAAGTTATCTAGGTGCGATGGACTGCAATAGTGTGACAATTTCACGCACTTTAAGTTCATGGCTCCAGCAAGCTATGACGATATAGATTGGTGTCCAAGAAAAGTTAAAGTAAAAATCTCAAATAAAAGATGATGCAAATATGAATCACTTGTATCTTTTGAACCAAACTTGCTAGAGCGTTTGACTCCATAAAAGTTATCTAGGTGCGATGGACTCCAATAGTGTGACAATTTCACGCACTTTAAGTTCATGGCTCCAGCAAGCTATGACGATATAGATTGGTGCCCAAGAAAAGTTAAAGTAAAAATCTCAAATAAAAGATGATGCAAATATGAATCACTTGTATCTTTTGAACCAAACTTGCTAGAGCGTTTTTGACCTCCATAAAAGTTATCTAGGTGCGATGGACTCCAATAGTGTGACAATTTCACGCACTTTAAGTTCATGGCTCCAGCAAGCTATGACGATATAGATTGGTGCCCAAGAAAAGTTAAAGTAAAAATCTCAAATAAAAGATGATGCAAATATGAATCACTTGTATCTTTTGAACCAAACTTGCTAGAGCGTTTTTGACCTCCATAAAAGTTATCTAGGTGCGATGGACTCCAATAGTGTGACAATTTCACGCACTTTAAGTTCATGGCTCCAGCAAGCTATGACGATATAGATTGGTGTCCAAGAACAGTTAAAGTAAAAATCTCAAATAAAAGATGATGCAAATATGAATCACTTGTATCTTTTGAACCAAACTTGCTAGAGCGTTTTTGACCTCCATAAAAGTTATCTAGGTGCGATGGACTCCAATAGTCTGACAATTTCACGCACTTTAAGTTCATGGCTCCAGCAAGCTATGACGATATAGATTGGTGTCCAAGAAAAGTTAAAGTAAAAATCTCAAATAAAAGATGATGCAAATATGAATCACTTGTATCTTTTGAACCAAACTTGCTAGAGCGTTTTTGACCTCCATAAAAGTTATCTAGGTGCTATGGACTCCAATAGTGTGACAATTTCACGCACTTTAAGTTCATGGCTCCAGCAAGCTATGACGATATAGATTGGTGTCCAAGAAAAGTTAAAGTAAAAATCTCAAATAAAAGATGATGCAAATATGAATCACTTGTATCTTTTGAACCGAACTTGCTAGAGCGTTTTTGACCTCCATAAAAGTTATCTAGGTGCGATGGACTCCAATAGTGTGACAATTTCACGCACTTTAAGTTCATGGCTCCAGCAAGCTATGACGATATAGATTGGTGTCCAAGAAAAGTTAAAGTAAAAATCTCAAATAAAAGATGATGCAAATATGAATGACTTGTATCTTTTGAACCAAACTTGCTAGAGCGTTTTTGACCTCCATAAAAGTTATCTAGGTGCGATGGACTCCAATAGTGTGACAATTTCACGCACTTTAAGTTCATGGCTCCAGCAAGCTATGACGATATAGATTGGTGTCCAAGAAAAGTTAAAGTAAAAATCTCAAATAAAAGATGATGCAAA
>ARYC01020046.1:0-33022 GCA_000711775.1 Oxytricha trifallax
TCTCTGTGAACCTTTGCATGTTCTTTCATTAGGAATATACCAGTTCCAGGTTTCCCTAAAAAGTTATGTGTCAAAGCTTACTAGAGAGGTAAGTCTTCTTAAGCTCCGCAAGCCAGGTCTCGCTTATTAGTATGCCTTGCTTCTTTTGATCTTCAGGATAAATAGAGTAGCGTTTCTTGTGACTTCTTCAATGATCTCTCTGAGATAGCTCTCTCTTAAAGTGCAAAGAACACTAAAGAAGAAGCTCATTTCTGGAAGTTTGTTAGAGAGTTGTTTCTTGGTAGGAAGATAAACTTACAACTCTTCATCTTTCATCGCATCATCGTAGAGATTTAGTGACTGAAATCTCTGGGTAGTTTTGTATTTCTATCAACTTAATTTCATTGTTTTTGAAGGCTTTCTTCTCATCACAGAGTATCACTCTTAGAAATGAGATTTTGGTACCTTCCATTGTTGGAAGGAATAAACCCACTATGGTATATGATTAAGTATATGTCATATGCTTACCATGCTAAGTGAGGTATCGATATAGATCTTCCTTGCTTCTAAATCTTGAGATCATTTCTTAAGCTTCAACCCTCTTCATTGCAGTACTTATATAAGTTATTGAATTTCAAATTTTAATATATAGAGTTCTGGATCCTACTGTTTAAAATCTTAGTATTAAATATGGGAATCTTATAGGAGGTCAACCTTGTAAGGATACGTGGAGAAAGCTGGCAGAAGCTGTAACAAACTTCAGAGATGGAGCTTTATTTTTATCAATTTAGTTCCATTAAATTAGTACTAAATTTGTTTAAATTTAATTAGTACTGGTACTAATTCGGTTTAATTTTAATTGTTACGAATTTAATAGTACCAAAAATTAATTAGTACCTTCTTTTAAACTAATGAGGTTTTAATGGAAAAGTTCCAAAATGGTTCAAAACCTAATTGGTACCAACCTGAATATTATCTAAGTTAGTACCAAAATTAAAAATATTAAGCATGAAATTAGAAAAATTATAGTCATAAACTAAGTATAAATTTGAGCTCTAACACATCAATATCAACCATTAGTGCTGTAGTGACAACTCCTATACATAGTTGCTATAACTAGAGAGGTTATTAGAGCTTTATAAAACAAATTTAGATTTGAATTTAAACATGGCGGCTTACTTAAATCGTTAAGCAATCACTCTTTGCAATGGTTAATCATAGCTAAACTTTGGCACCACTAAAAAGCAAGAAGTTATTTATATTGAGAGGGAAGTAGAGTTAAGAGCTCTTGAGTTTGAAGCAGAGGTCTTCAAAATTGAAGAATTTAACTAGAAGGGGAGAACAGAGATAGGACTTTAAACATAAATTGAATATGTTGAGGCGCTTAAAGAACAGCAACCAATTGAAAAATAAAAAAACTTTGAATGCAATGATTGTTAAAACTTTTTCTCAACTGAGTAGAGCTTGAAGAGGCATATTAAAGAAATACATTCTGGTAAAGTGAAGATTTATTTCAAGCATGATAAGGTGGATGGCAGGTATTAATGCACGACTTGAATGAAGTCTTACACTCACTCGGCTAAGGTTAAAAGACACATGCAAAAGCATCTTTTAAGCGAGTTTTTAATGTAAGATTAAGAGACTTAAAAACTTATACCTGCCAAGAGAAAGTCTAAAACTCTTGAATATTTAAGAGAGTAGTAAGAAAAGTTTAAGAGGTAGGAACGATATGAGTCAATGAATCAACCTGCAGGAAATACATTTTTAGCATGCTTCTAATAGAGAGCTATGTATATTCCTGCATTAAATGCTGTTGATCTTATCAGTTGTATAGAAAACTACTTGAATATAAACGTGCCTAGCAAGGCAAAACTAACAGTATTAGAATGAGTTTGATAACGAATATATCGTTCTTAGAGAAGCTTAATAAAGAGATTGCAAGAACTTGATTAATATAGACGGTGTTATTTTAGGCTTTGGGTTCATTGCACTAAGGCTTAAGAAATATGAAATGACTTTAAGAGCTTATCTGTATTAAAACAGATATCCGGATGACTTGAATGATATAATTTCAGATATGATTAAGGGTGTCTAGGAGTTGCATGAACTTGGATATGTTCATAGAGATCTAAAGTCTGAAAATGTGATGCTCAACCTCTGTCCTTTAGTAGTTGTAGTTATCGATTTCAATAGAGCCTTAAGATAAGAGATTGTAACATTAGCAAAGGTTCTTGGGACACCAGGATACTTCCCAATCAGAGAGAAGTGGACAAATGGCTCTGTTTAGTGGGATTTATGGGCAGTTGCTGCTATTATTTTAGAAAGTGACATGGAAAGCATGTCTTACTTTGGTACTAAGCATGTAAAACAATAAATTAGCTTAGCTTAGAAGCATATAAAGTAAGAAGATGTCTGCGAAGAAATAAAAAGGATAGTAGAGATGATAATCGTGAGAGCTCCTTCATATCCTAGATAATCCTAAGATGACATACTTGAGCCACTATAGAGAGCAAGATTCAAGAGATACAACAAAGACAAGCAGATTAAATTTGTTTGAATTAAGTAAACTAATAATCATTAAATATTCATTTAATTCACATAAAACCTGCATTTTGTCTACTAACCCCAATAAGACCCCAACTATACCCTACTAATCAAAGCACTTATAAACCTCACTAAGGGGTTTTGGAGTTTTGAATATGATATGAATATTTATAAGAGATAGTTTTATGTTAATTATAGAAATGACTTAAGATTTAAGTATTTTTGTTAATGCATTTATCATTACTGCTAATTTCTTTATTCGAGTAAATAAATCAAAGCATAAAGATATGGATCATTATGATGACGATAATGATGATGCAAAATGTGATCGTTAAAATCTGAGATATAAATAAAACATCAAATTCACTTTTAATTAAAATTAAATTTTATATCTTGTTATTGCATATTAACAAGAATTATTATGCCAATTATTACACTGAACTAATAATGATAAAAAATTCAAAGTAATTGCTTTTTGTTAATAACGTTAGTTACACAAACCTATTTATAAATGAGAAGAACTTGCGTCCTTTTGACAATTGCAGCTGTTGTTTCAGTCGGCTCAACAACCCAATCTAAAACATCCACTCTCTTAAGAGCTAACCTCAATGCCCAAGAATAGGCTTTCCAACAAAGACTATATTTATTAATCTTTTTATATCAATAAATAGGTTATAAGAGCAATGATGTAATGAATTAAGACAACTTTTAGTTGAGACAACTGCCGCAACTATGTTTGGTGGAAGTGATCCCATTTTCGCAGAATTGCAAGATCAAGCAGCAAATCAAATCACTTGGGGATTCTTTGACTAAATCAAAGATAGAATCGGAGGGTTTGCCAAGGGTGCTCTTGATAATAATCAAGTGTATGTCGCATGTTTATTTTACAAATCATACTATCTTGATGGTGCTAGAAAGCAATACCTCGGATTCAGTGAAGTGTCAAGCAAGAAACTCGATGGGCAAGTCGCTTAATATATCTTGACTGAGTTGGCTAATGGCAATCCAGAATTCTTGAAGGCACTTAGTCAAATCGCTCACTCATCAGTTAGATCAGCTGGAAGCATCAATCAATACTCTACAAAAATAAATATTAAAGTTATGAAGTTTCTCAATTGGTTTGCATATTAATCTCAAAGCAAAAAAGGTAATAGTATAATTAACTATAAGAATCTTCTGAAGAAATATGTAGCAATTTAAATAGGAAAATTATTATTAATTTTTGTGTGAATAAATAGTATTCATACATAGCTCAAAACATACAACATTAACATCTCATAAACTTTCTTTAATCATGAGTAAAACTTCAATATAAAATTAACTAGCAGCATTTAATATATCATAAATTTTAAATCAGAAATATTTAGGATTTTTTAATGCTCAAGTCAACTCTCAAGTAGAAGCTTAAATTCAAGCTGAGATCAGCCAATCAGTTTGGGAGAAGATCAAGAACTTATAAAATTTAGACTAATAAATTTAGTTAAATTAGCATTAAAATAGATGAAATTGTATATAAATAATGAGTTTTGTTTTAAATCCAACTTCTTCTCAAGAAAGTCATCAGCTCAAACTAAGAATGAAGCTGCCGCCATTGAGAAACTTCTCAATAAATACCTTAAAACCCCTCATTATAAACTAAGTTTCGTTATAAATATTTTAAATTCATTTAATAATGAGATTAATTAAATATCCATTTATACATATACTTCCCTAATTAATATTTAAATAGTTAAAAATAAATAATTAGTGTGAATGCTGAAGTCTCGTCATATTTGCAATCAAAGAGTGAGGGAGTGTTTGAGGACTTAAAGATGAAGATTAGCAGAGCACAATAAAGCTCTCTTGATAGTGACAACGACGGCATTATATAAACCTCAATTACTTTTGAATTAATTTTGAAACGTTCTTATCTATTGACTGTAGCATCAAAGTTATTACAGAGTATTGCATTGAAAAGTTATTTGTGTTAGTAGAAAATCTTGTAAGAGTTTGTATCAAATTTCCAACAATTTAGGTGTGTTAATATTAGTATCTTTTTTAAGAGCATTTTCTTGTAAAAAACATAAAAAAACAAGTTATCAAATAAAAGAGTCCAAATAGAAATAAATAATACAACAAAGATATGTTTATAGAAGGTATCATATTTTTTATATCAATCACGTTTAGGTTTATAGTAAAATATTGTAAACAAATAACTTAAAATAATTTAAATTTTTGTCATTTTATTCCAGACTGGAAAGAACTCGATGCAGACAATGATGGTATTCTAATTAATGATTATTATATGAATTAATTATAAATATTTCTAAGATTTTACTCTTATTTTTCTAGACTATTTTAGTTGAATAGATTCTATAATTTATGATATTATTTTATTCCAGACTACTTGGAAAACCTTAGAGCTGAAGTAACAGATAAAGATATCGAAGATGCCGTGTCTCACTTCGTCCTCTCTCAAGCAGCATCGGGTGATGCTTTCTTCGATTTTGGTGAAATTATGAAGAAATTCAACAAAATTAAGGACAAGATTGCTGGCATGAAGGACATGCTCGCAAGCAACATCAACAATATCAAAGATCAAGTTGTCAGCAACGTCAACCAAATTAAGGACACTTAATAGAAGGGGAATTTGTTATATCTTTCCATATTATTACAATTATTTTTGACTGCCACTGGAGCCTCAAATGCTGAAGCAGGAGCCTAATCATATGCTGATTTGACTGCCCAAGAGCAATGGTTCTGGGATAACATTAGAAACGCCGTCTCAAGCAAGATCAGTGATGCCGTCAATCATAAATAGATTACAGAGATTCACATAATTTAATAAATATTAACTCTAGTGAATGCTGGCAAGAAGAAGCTTGAAGAGGCTAAGAATGGTGTTATGGGTGCTGCAGGTGGTCTTGCCAACGGAGTCATGGGTAACGCTATGGGAGCTCTCCAAGGAGTTATGGGTGGCCAACAATGAATTAAGCTATTTCATATTCTCATTTCTAATTAAGACTTTTATTGGGGGGGATGTTACATTTTTCAAAATTTATATAAAGAAATGAATACATTATATGTCATGAATATTTAAGATACCTATATATATGCTGTGCAGTTTATTTTTAAATAATCTCAATCAATATCACTATTTATTTGCAATCAATTCATCATAAATAATATTTTTGGTCATTTTGTATTAGAAGTTATAATGGGAAGTATTTTAACAATAAAAATAAAACTAATTCACAATGATAATCCTGATAATCAAAACCCCAAAACCCTTTCAGTAGTTTGATAGAGTTTTTGATTGATAAAAGTAGACTATAAGTGCATTCTTTATTAGGGTTTTAATAGGGTTTATGTAGGGGTTTAATGTTTAAATATTAGTAATTTAAGTGAGTATATGCGAGGTATTGGGGTCTGTTTATGACAGTGAGTATATAGATTTATTGTTTAAGTTGCGAGATATGGATGTGATGAATATAGTGATCAACTCAAGCCTGTTCTGAATTACACGTCTATAGCAAGGCTACTTCATAAATGTCCAGCAACTGTGAGGTCTCACTGTCTATTAGCATTCAATTTAAAGAGATAACATGTTAATTCTAAGCCTAAGAGACCCTTAAAATTTTAGCAGCATCATATTGAATATCTTATTAATGATAAGACTCTTAAATACTGGGCTCACTTTCTCTCTGGCCTAGAGAGCTGTAATGTTTCATCGCCAATTTCCTGAGCTTCATATCTCTGCTTAATCGATAGCTAACATATTTAAAAGAACGGAATATCTTACAAGACAGTCAATCGCATTAAGAGAGTGATTACTTTAATGTTCCATTTTATAAGGATAATTTAAATTATATATTTGATTAATTGCAAAGGGCTTAAGAGCATAATATAAAGTTCATACACGCTGATGAGGCAGTATTTACTTTTAATACCTTCTTATCAAGGTCTTTGTATAAGAGGTACAGCAACATTGAAGTATATGATTAAAAGGTTAAGGTTTAAACTCATGCAATACTTGGTGGAATAAACGAAGATAATGGCCTCGAGACTTATGTTATCCATCCTCGCTCAATAAAGACCGAATAATACATTAAGTTCCTACAATAGCTTAGAGATAAGTACGCCGACTAAGATATTATACTGTTTGTAGATAACTTATCTGTCCATAAAACTAAAGACACAAGGAAAGAATATGAAAGGCTTAACATAACACCTGTATTTAATGTTCCCTACAGTCCTCAGTTCAATGGAATTGAATTATATTGGGGGGTTATTGAAATGCCACTACAAGAAACTTCTACTATTTCACTTGATGCACGACTTGAAGATAGATACAGTCGATTTTATTAAGAGTGCTGCTAAGAGAGTCAGCGATGATAAAGCTAAAGTATGCGCAAAGAGAAGGGAGATTTTGTGTATATAAATAAGTTTTAGATTTAAGCGAATGAATAAGTTCACATATTAAATTTGCCCGTAAAGGGATTTGGCTTCTCTTTCTTCCTCTTAAAGCTTGCTTGGGCCCATGTTTCTTCTCTTAGCGCCAACTCCTGCATCTATGTTCATCTCTTCTGGCTTTTATAAATCTTTGAAGAGCCTCTTACTCAATTCATGTTTTACATGAGACTTTCTCTCTCTGTTTAATTTGCTGCGCTCTTTCATAAAATAGCAGTACCAGGTTTTTCTATAAAGTTAGAAGACTGAGCTTACTTGAGATGAAAGGATGCTTTTAAAGTTCCTACAGCCAGGTATCACTTATTTTAATACCCTTGCTTCTCTTTTTCTTCAGGAGAGATGCTGTAGCGTTTCTTATGAGCTTCTTAAATATCTTCATTTAATTACTCAGGTTTCAGAGTTGCAAGAACACCAAAGAAGAAGTTTCTCTCTGGCAACTTATTTGAGAGCTGTAGCTTTGATGGAACGTAGATACCTACGTCTGGATCACTCATAGCATCGTCATACAGGTTTGTCACTGATATTTCAGGGTAGTTAGGTATCTCTATCATCCTAATTTCATTAGACTTAAAAGCTTTTTTCTCTTCACTAAGTAAGGCTTTTAAGAATGAGATTTTAGTTCCCTCCTAAGTTGGCAAGAACAATTCAACTATAATAGATTTATTAATGTTACTTAAGAATTTACCTTGCTATACCAAATATCTATAAAGGTCCTCTTTACTTCGAAATTTCTCTATTAAATCTTGAGATAAATTCTCTTCATTGCATCATTCATAGACTCCATCTTGCTTCCTCTTTCTAGAAATGTTAATGAAATTTAAAATTATGGATATCCATTTGAAGTTTATTAAAATCTTACTACTAAATAGGGAGGACCTACTAGAGGTCAACCTTGAAAAGATATGCAGAGAAGCATTGAAAAAATTGCTCCAAGTTTCACAAATAGATTTCCATTTTATCAAACTATCTCCATTAAATTGCTCCTAATAATGTTTAATTATCTTAGGAGGTCCTCAAAATTAAATTCAAACTTTATCAGGAGTTAAATTTTAAGGTTAAAACTTAATTAGGAGCATAATAAATTAAAAAATGTTTAATAACTTTACCTCCAAATTAAGTTCAAACTTGATTTGGAGGACCTCCTAGAGAAACAAAACTTCATTAGGAGTATTTTAATTTACTATAATGTATAAAATTATCATAAAATATGTCAACATAGAGTCTTTTACGGCTAGCTTATTTTCTTACCTCTCAGCAAAGAATCTACCAGAGTGTCTTTTACTCGACTACTATAGTTTATCAAGGTATATTTTATAATTATTATAATAAAATACATCAGCAAACTAAAATGAGCGCTAACCTGTTAAGAAGAGCGGCATTACTTGGATCAAGTCAATAAAAGTTATCATTCCAGCAACCAAGAAGTAGAGACCAGAGACGCTTGTACTCAGTGGGAGCCTACTTATGACAACTTTCACCAGTCTAGCTTTGAGATTTAAATAAAAATTAAGTAGGAGTATCATAGAAGCCGTGTAAATTGAGGAGGAGGTTAAACAACCCACCATACAGCATTAATAAATACCAGCCAAAGTTGACTATTAATACAAAGAATGCAATAAAGTTTTCCCTTACAAGCAACTTATAAGAGACACTTGAGAGATATACACAACGATATGCCAAGGTTATATCTCAAGCATTAAAAGAAAGATGGAAGTATGTCTGTGAGTTCTGTGAGAAGCCATATTCTCATACTAGAGACCTCAAAGTGCACTTAAAGAAAAAGCACAATTAAAGTTTTGTCTTTATTCATGAACCTACAGGGAATAGATTCCTCTAAAAGAGAAGATCAAGAAACCCAGTGGAGTCTCTTAGAGTTGAAGTCTAGAAGTAAGTTAAAATGAAGAAAGCAGTCAAGAACTTTCCAGTCTCTGAGATCAATAAAATCATGGTTAAAATAGAGGCAATGAAGATTCCTATATTAAAAATTATTGACTTAGATTCTTGCCTAGAAAGCTACCTCACTCTTGAAGATAAAATAGAGAAGAGAGTCATTACTGATGACTAATATGCTTACAAGATATATCCATTCAATTACTTCCTTGCTGATGACAAGTTCCAAATGGAATTTGCAAATGAGTATTATGCTCTTTAAAAGGCAAAGTTAAATGAGTGCAGGCATATCATCTAGCTTGATGCTATTTTACTTGGTAAAGATCATGTAGCCTTCAGGCTTCCATTACTTGAAATGACTTACAGAGAATTCTTATCTGACAATAGATGTCACAGATAAATTGGCTAGATAGTATAGCAGATAGTTGAGGGGATTGAAGAGCTTCACAAGCTAGGTTATGTTCATAGAGACTTAAAGCCAGAGAATATCATGGTGAACTTTCAGCCTCTTAGAGTTTATATTATAGACTTCAACAGAGCTCAAAGAGTGCAAGCCTCTGCATAAGGAAATGTATACGGCACTCCTGGATATTTCCCAGAGAGAGAGGATTGGAGAGATGGAGACACTTAATGGGATATCTGGGCTCTAGCAGTTATAATAATAGAGAGCGACATGCCAAGAAACGATTACTTTAGCTGCAGAGGTGAGAGAGATTCTAAGCAGAGAATCAAGCAATATCTCGATAAAAATAAAATAAATGGAGGTCTCAGAGAACTTGCATACTCAACTATTATCAAGCCAAGCTAAGAGAATTAACAAACAATAGAAACAATCAAACATCAACTTAGAAAGATAAGATTCAGAGAACTGCCACATGACTCTAAGCGTATGTTTGTGTGAAATATTTTAAAAAACTCGCTTGTTATACTCACTTAAAATACTAATATTTAAACATTAAACCCCTACATAAACCCTATTAAACTAATAAAGTATGCACTAATAGTCTACTTTTATCAATCAAAAACTCTATCAAACTACTGAAAGGGTTTTGGGGTTTTGAATGCGTAAACATATTAAATTATTAAATATCAAATTAAAGTAAATTATTTAAGTGAATTCCGATAACTTTCAATTAAATTTTGATATAAAAATCCTATTCCTGACTTCATTGTACTTATTGTATAGTTCAATAAAATAAGACAACGTTGATATTTGTAAAGTAAATATATCATCCTGCTAAAGGGGAAAGAATATAACAAATTCAATTAAAGAATGTTTAAAAATAATGAAATTAATCCAATTTCTCTAATGATTCAAATATACATAACTTAGAAATGAATAACTTTCATAATTTTAATATATATTTATAAAATATAGTTTAAAATCCAAATAATATGTATTCCTTCAATAAAATTAGATTTGCAATAACTTCCTTATGTTTTTATCAGTGTTTTTTCATGATTAATTTTGATATTAATTGGCAACATATATCGCCATAGGTGTGATTCCAAACTTTACTTCACTTTCCACCTAGCTATTAATATTTTCATCACTTATTATACTACTAGATAACTCTATCTGACTAAGATGTTAATAGTTTTAAGATGTTTGTTAGTTGTTAATTGATGTGTTTGAATCTACAAAATTATTATTAGGGGTAAGTGGAATTTAAATTAAATTGAGTGAATTTTAGTCTAGGTTCTGTGATAATTTTTGCTTTAAAGATTTTGATTGCACGATAATTTTAAATTTAAATAGAAACATATAATGAATCAAAATGGATATGATTTATAAATACACAAAATTATACTATTTTTATTATCTCTTTTAATTTCTTCCAAATATTTATTTAAATTAAATCAATAAGAAGTTGAAGTTGAATCAAAAGCACTATCAGCACCGTCACTATTTATATCTACATTATTTTCATTGTACTTTTTATTATCAGATCTATTTATAATTAAATTTTCAAAATTAAGTTGTTATAAAATCACATAATAGTCCATTATATCCCAATATATATATATATAAAATATTAAGAGATAATTCAGGATTAATGAATATAACAGGGTTGCAAATAATTAATAATAAGGTTGCTGATATATATTAAATAGATTGATTGAGAGTATTTAGGTGAATAAAAATAAGGATTGTAAGCAACCTCTGCGAGTGACATAGTACGAATACATAGTTATGGGTCTTATTATTCGTAAATTTTAAGAAAATATGATGAACTTCAAATATTTGTGTCTCTTTTTTTCAATGTACTAAGAGCATACTTCTTAATAAATCATAAACAAATTTTTACCCCACCCTTGAATACATCAACACGAAACTCCTCATTTTGCGACGGGTGCCTTTCTCTTGATTGACACGGCTTTTGTGCCTTCTCTGAAACCGTTCTTTGCTCTTCTAGGGATATGTTTCAAGTAACTCATTCTGCCAGTGCCAGTGGTTCTTCTTCTTATAGCTTTGGTGGCCCAGTTGTCTAAAGAAATAATTAGAGGATCAAGCGAGCGACTTACATCTTCTCAACTTGGTGCCTGCACCGTGACCAGACTTGGCGCATCTCTTCTTTTGCTTGTGCCATGATTAGGTACCGGTAACTCTACTAAGAGTGTGAGTCTTGCTGTTCTTCTTTCCGTTTGACTGAGTTCCCTTTGTCTAAACAAATTGGGGAAAATTCAAAATTAATTACCTTAAAATTTACTGAAATTCTAAGATAATTGATAAAGCATTTCCAATATCTCTATTAAATTGTATCCAAGATTAATAAGCTGCTATTTACAAATTTTTCTGGATGAAAATAATGCATCTTAAACTTCCCCCTTAAAATCGAGATATAAAAATAGTTCAAAATCTTACCATATTACTCCTCTTAAATAATGATAATAAATATGTTAGAGTTAATTATTTAAATCTTAATCACAATAGAGATCTGTTATTAATTAATTAATCTCTTAATTTAAGTAATACATTTACATACTAGTTATAAATCAGTTTATCAAACACAAACTTAATTGTTCATTTATTGAAAATTATCTGTTTTCATTTCTCTCTTTGTAGTTATCAGAAATCTACTTTAATTGGGAAAATATTTATTAAAATAAATCAGGTCCTCCCCCCCATATAAAATTTATGTTTATTTATTATGAGTAATTATAATTGCTTGTATACCATACTGTGCTTTCTTTGGTTAATCAAACACTTTGCCATCCTACGTGTAAATTACGCTGACATCCTTGTTTAATTCTGCATTTTGCAATTCTTAATGATAGAGTCTCTGAATTTCCTCCTCAGGGAGTTTTTCTTTCTTAGTTTTAGGTTTTTATTGAGTTTCTTAGGAAGTTGAGATTTATTAGGTTTATTGAATGTTTTAGGAGGGTTAGTCAAGCTTTGAATTTTTGAATTCATTGAGAGGGATTTGATTTGCGGTTTAAACTATTAGGTTTTATTGCATAAAATTGTCTTAATCAGATGGCTAAAGTTTACATAAATAAAAAAGTTTTTGACTTTATAGTGGATAGATGATAAAAGTATTTCAGTCAAAATTAACTTATACTCATAAAGTTTGTTGTTGTGCATAATAGTACCTCCACAATCATAATTTTAAAGGTAGTCAGTTTCCTCATTCAAAGCTTCTCCGAAATCATGATAAAATATATTGAATCAAGATTTATAGGTATATGAAAAGTTCATGTGTTTATTAGTTCTGGTCATTTTAAAAAGTACCTACTTGAGAGATAGGGTCGTAAGCATATTAATTCTAACCATCAAGTTGCATGAATTGTTCTTGATTAAAAACTCAAATATTTAAACAATTTGTTTGTGAAAAAGTATATTAATGAGACTTAAGGAATAGTTAAGAATCTTATAATATAATCAAAATATTAATAAAGCTATGTAAAACAATAATTGAGAAAATAAAAAAACTATAAATGAATGATATGGTAGTTAAAATTTAGTAACTATAAAAATAATGGGCACACTTCCCACTTGACTAACGAGCTGTGATATTTCATCGCAAGTTTCCTGACATGCGTATCTCTCCATAAACTATAGCTAACATTTATAGAAGAAATGTTATTACTTTCAAGACTGTCAACAGAGTGAAGAGAGTGATTGATTTTACAGTGCCATTTTATAGTAATAATTTAAACTATATATATGATTAAATGCAGAGAGCTATGACTAATAACATCAAGTTCATACAAGCTGATGAAGCTGTATTCACCTTCAACACCTTTATTAATAAGTCAAAGTTATGTTATTCATACCTGGACTAATTAAGCAAGAGTTTTCAAAATGACACTAAAAATAATATAATTATAATTTTTTGGGTGTGTATAAAATTTATTGCTTAAATTTAAATATATTTCTAGAATTTATTTAGCCTTTCAAATTTTAAATCAATAATAAGAGAGAAATATTTGTTTTGATTGAATTACTACATGTTTAATTGTTTAAGAGGGGATTAATATTTATGATTAAATAAAAAAATAAAAACTTAATTATAAATAACCTATATAATTACATATAATAGTTACCTATTTAAAACAATTAAATGAAAAGAGTATTCAATTATTTTTTTTAAAAAAAAATCACCTTTTTTTTGTTGACCGTACATTTGCATAAACTGCTATTCAGTCATCATTAGTCCATCTGGATTGATCATATTATTGGCATCACTTGGATCAAATCCATCCTCATGATCTATAATAACCTGTTGTTATTACAGATCTGGATGCATAATTCCCTAGTTGTTATCAAGCATGTATTAGAACTATTGCAATGGCTACTGTTAAACAGCTTGGGCATAATGCTGATCTTCCTCCTCTTCATTGTCATCTCCGCCATCTTCATCGTAAAACAATTGAGCATTTATTTGTAGATTATCAATTTAATTTTGTTGTTTGACTGGAGGCTGATTGTTGTTTTGTCCAAACTTACCATCGTTCATCTGCATGTTTTAGTTTATTTTTGAGAGGAAATTTGGGTCAGGAATAAACTCCATACTTTCTTCCAGCACTGCTGGAGGGACTATGTTCTAATTAACGCTTTAAGTTTTTAGTGCAATATTCTGACTTTGAACTTGCTCCTTGTGTATTTCTTAAAGCTGTTGATGCAGATGAGGGTGGTTGATATCATTTTACATGATATAGGGAGGAGGGTAAATTTGAGAGGTGTTGTGATTTGTTGGCACTTCACTAGCTGTAATGTGAACTATTTCTTCATTTATAGACAACTGATGCTAGTAGTTTTCATATCCATTCTAATTGATTTATTAACTTGTAATTTAAAGGGCATTTTACTATTGATTAAGCATGGATCCATTGATTTTATCTTCAGCTGATTTTAGAAGTTGCTATTCGAGTGTTGAGAGATATGCTAATTTTTCTGCATAAGCCTTTTTGAATCCCTCTAGTTCAGCGAGTTTCGTCGCTACCTACAAGCTCTGTTCTTTTTACTCTTCATTCTCAATATTTTACATGTTAACTTATTAAAGCTAGAACTAAGATGCAGAAGGTTGATTCATGTTTTAGTTTAGCAGGTTCTAATTAATCTATATTTGCTATGTTCCCACTAATTGATGAGGATTACTTCTGAAATTAGCGTCAATCGTTGTATTTGTACCAAATACAGCCCCTCCATTACTGCTTCTTCTTTATGAAGTAAGAAGTTCTTTTTCCATAATTGTGGAAAGTTCGTGTTATTCATTCAAAAAATGACTCTTGTTACTTTTCATGAAGAACTTCTTTTTGTCTACAGATTTGTTTTGATTGAAATTTGAATTGAAATCTGGATTTGTATAATCATCCTCAATTCTTGGGCTGTGCTTTTTAAAAAGCTCTTCCTAATCTAAGAAATCTTCTTCTTCCGTGTTTATCAAGTCTGTTATAACTTTTGGAGAGCTTTAAGAAATATTACTGCTTCCGATCTATAAGTGATTTTTACTTGTTGGTCTCAAAATGTTATTGCCGAGATTATTTTGGCCAAATTATTATCCAGCTAGTTGTTAGTTATGTTACTGCATTTACAGGCTATATGGAGAGCTTTGATTAATGGGAGATTTGTTTTAATTGTTAAATAAGTTGCCTCCTTATAATAGGAAATTGTAATTTCCAGTAGAGTTAGTAGCACATGATGAAGTGGACTCTTATTAAATGTGGCCTTAAAGTTGCTGCTGTTGTTAATATATTAATTCTTCTTGCATCAGTCTGTCTAGTTCTTGGAATTTATCTGAAGTATTAAGCACTTAAAGATTATAGTTTATGTTTTTCATTAAGCCAATAAACTCATCAATCTTTTAAGGTATCGCTTGAATCACTTGTTATTTTTTCAGGATATACGAGGTGTTTACCAGATCATTGAATTGACTATATAAATCATCAATCGATTTCTACTTTTAAGTGATGAGGATTCGCTCTCTTTTCATATTGAAGAATCTTCGCTCTAGTTATTGCTTTTAGTACTTAAATTCTTTCTTTTAAGCAACTAGTTGCCTTTTTTGTTTGCTAAACTCATCAATTTGATTTTAAAAGTTTTTCTTCATATCAGAAAATTGTTTTTCTTGTTCTTTGAACATATGAATTTCTTTGTTTAGATGAGCTTTGTTTTAATTGTACTATGCGAAGAACTGTTAAAGCTGCTATTCTTACTAACTCATTATTTGATTTTCTTCAAGAAGTTAAAGTTTAGCCTATTCTATATCTTATAGCTCAGAAATGTCATATAAGCTTTTACCTTAACCCCTCATCATATTATGTTAGTTATGATGATGCATAGGTCCTCCAGAGATAATTTAATGATTTGCAATTACAGCATCATTTATTGACTCGATAGAGTTTTAATCTTCAAAGTAGCTTGGACCCATCATATTTGATGTTGGGAGATAGCTTCCACTTGAACCTACTATCATTCCGTTTCCACCACTGCCACTTAGACCCATATTAGTTAGTTGATAGAGTTGCTATTATCCTCCGCTGTTTGAAGTTGCTCCTCCAGATTCATAATTATGGTGCTTTCCAAAGGCTGAAAGGAGCTACTAAGATTGAGAAGTCGAAATAGGTTATTAGACTACTGCCTGAGATCTCTAATTCAGGTAATTTCCATAATTCACTTCATCCTCTTCTTCATACTAGCCTTCAAGATTCTGTTAAATATCATCTACAAACTACTCTACTTCAAGTATAAAAATGATATGAACTATAAAACTAGAATCTAGTTGTAATTGATGGTGCTTCTTATTTTTGTCTTTTTAATGATGCTAATGTTTCTTAGTCCTACGACTAGACCTTTCTTTAGATTTTTTACAATGCTGCTTATGTTAATGATTATGATTGTTGCCTACTTCTCCATTACTAAGGTCATCTAAGTATAGATACTGCTAATTAGAAAGGTTATTTGGGTTTATGTACCTAGGTTGTTACTATTGGGATTGCATAGCCATTAAGTTATTCCTTGAATTGGAATTTTATTACTGATTTTTGCCGTAGAATAACTGCTGAGGTAGGATTTCTTCCTCATCATTTGCGGTGAAATTTGGATGAAAAATCTAACCATTTTTTATGTTTCTTGTTCGCATACCTCCTGCAGAAGTATTTATTTACTACTGATTTTAACTAATATTTTGATTTTACTTTTAGTAGTACGAATGAGGTCTGCTAGGCCCTCCATTTGGCTTATTATTTGGGGAGTCGATATCAATATCTGAGTTGTCATTGAAATTGTTTTATGAGGAATGTGAACTATAGTGCCTAATAACTGAGTTCTCAGTAACACTTTGTCTTGGTTAATTTGTCTAAGTATGCAAATATGAGGCTGAATTTTGATGCTACTATTAAGTATGAAGACCTTTGTAAATACCCTGGCCATTAGTACTGCTAAAGCCTTGCATTCCAACATTTCTCGAGACACTTCTGTCGTTGTAGCCCTTTATTTGATTTCTTTGAACAAGTGATCTTGAAATCTCATGATCTCTGTAATCTAGAGATTGATCTAATTCTTCTCCAACATCGTTCTCATCCAGATCTCCTTCATCTGTATGTGATTAATTTATATAATCTTAAACAATTATAAATGATTGAGGTTGCCTATCAATACTGTTGTTCGCTGTTTTCTTATCTTAATTAGATGACTTTCCATTTACTATCTCTTCTGAAGTTAAATTTATGAGTACCGAGCCTACTTGTTAAGTTTTATCATCGTATAGTATAAACCAGTCTGTAGTATTATAGTTTTCCAAGTTTTCTAATGATAAAACGAGAAATCCTAGTTTTTCCTCACTATGTAGAGAAGTAAGCTTATTGTAAAGTGTGACTTCAGCAACATCACCTATATTACTGACTTCAAATTTGAAACTTTCATTCCATTTTGGATTTTTCCCTTCTTATCTTTAAGTTTTAAAGTTTTCTTTACCTTTTTTAAGATTTACAGTCAAGTAAGTTGACATAGTAAAGACTAATTTAGAATAGTCTCTGATTATCTTACCCTCTAAGAGTCTGAGTGTGACCTCATAGTTCTTCTTTTTTTGTGAAGATTAAATCTTCTACTTTTTAGTTTGAATAATTTCGTTCTAATTCAGATGTGCTTTTGAATTTTGGTTCATTAGATACTTTTAGTTTTGCCCAACATTTAAGCAAAATATTATAGAAATAAAATAGGAACTTGTAAGTATAAAAGTTATCAATTGAATTAAAATGGTTTTAATTGGTTGGAGTGGAATATTTCTATTGCTTATTGGTAGATTATTTGTGACTCATTTAAGCAGGTGTCTATGAAGAAAGCATTACATTTTTCTGATTTTAACTTAACCCCCCAATCATGCCAGCCACATTTCCATTTTTATAGTTTTTCTATCTGCTTTCCCCTCCACCAGAAGTTTGAATACCTGAATTTCCGCTGCCCATTTATTATCTATTTTTGACTGCACTTAAACCAAGTTCATTCGGATTTCTAGTCAATTAACTTTAATTTGACATTTGCATATGCTGATTATTAGCATTATTTTGACTTTTCTAGCCATTAGTCTTTTGGCTTGGCTGCTTAGATGGTTGATAACTAGACTCCCCAGTGTTTTAATGATGGTGATGAAAAGATGCGTTTTACTATTAATTTGGAAAGTAATGAGGCTTCTTAGAACCTCCACCCGTTGCTTAATGATGATAGCTTGCAGAAATATTTTAACTTAGATTTAAATTCTAGTTCATGCTGAGGTTTGTGGGGTTTTGCTGTTAGATCAGATTTTATTGCTATAGGATTTACTGCTAATTTTGTTGTTATTTCATTTGAGATGTCGCACCTTACCTCATTTTAATTTATTGGCTTGATTTTAAATAATTTAAACTATGATAAATTCTATCAAAAGTACTTAATATAAGATTATTATCAAATATGCCTTAAGAATTTTTTTGAATTTTTTTTATTGAAGAACCTAAAAGAATTGAATTTAAGAAGATAAATTTGTGAATTTTAAATAAATTTAAATTTTATTCTTTCTGATTCTTACTTTATTTTATAATAAAATCAAATTTAATTTTATTTTGAACTAAGCAAGTGCAAGATGAATATTTCAGATCAAAACTCTTCAAATGAGAGTCTGACTCTTTAAACCAATAATTCTCGGAATATGGGGTCCAAATATATCACTCCTTCACATACAGTAAAATACAAGAGTGATATTCGTAGTTAGTATCAAACTGATATAACTCCAGTTAAGAGTAGTGGATTAAATATCAATCAACCTTTAAGAAAGTCAAGTATCAACAAGACAAAAATTAAGAAATTTTGAGAGTTAATTGAAATTTATTATAGTATATTTGCTTATTTAAGACCACGTTTGATGAGAAGAGTGCTTAAAGTACAAACTTGACCACAAACCCTTCAACTCAAAATAAAAAGCTAAACATTAAAAATCGAGGGAAGTAGGCTTCAATCGATTTGTGTAGCTCAGAGAAGAAATAATTTGGGAGTGGTCACAAGGTAAATCAATCTTTTGATTTATCAAGCATAAAACACATGGAATCCAGAGAAGGTCCATTTTATTATCATTCAAAGACTCAAATTGAAAAACCAAAAAATCCATCCATTAGTAAAGCAAGTCATAAATCATCTTAAATAAGAGAGGGTAGCTTGTCTAACCAAACATAAGAAGATAAGAAATTAGCTTTAAAATATTAAAGCCAAAAAAGTCAAATGTAGCAGTAGATTTTTGACACTAGCCCAGGTGGATTCGAAACAAATTATACTTCAAATACTCATAAATATAATGAAGATCAAACTCCATAAGGATTTCCTGGGAATAATGCTTACGATGAGAGTCCTTTTAGAACAAAATCTAGTTTTTTGACAATGAAAGACAGTGATGGTAGTCCGCTCAGAGTTTAATTCAAAGATTAGCTTGAAAATGAAGGGAATAAAGAAGATAAAAACGAATTATAATTACAGACTATTCAAGATATAACTCGAAGGTAAGTTTCTAAATCAATCCATTAATTTTTGCTTTAGAATTGAATTAACTCACAAAGACCTAGAAGTACAGCTTAAGCAAGTTCTAGATCTAAAGCTTAAGTACAACTAAAGAGATAAATTGATAACTAACCTGCAAAATAATTACAAATCTCAAGCTTCCAAAAATCCCACATACTCCGAATTAATAGAAATTAAAGCTAAAAACGACATTTTGAGAGAGAATTTTAGAAATATATTGAAGGAAAAAGAGTAGATTAAACTTAGAATGAGAACTATAAAAAGTGAAGCGATTAATGTAAATTTAGAGATTGATGATTAACTAAGACATACTTAAGAAAAGGTAATTCAAATTAAAACTTTTTAATTTGCTTAAATTCTTCGAATTAGATCAGAGAATTAGAAAGAGTGTACTATAGAGTTCAGGAGGAATTAGCATTTTATGATAAATCAATCCTAAGAAAAGAATAAATTCTTAGTTCGATTAATGATTAAGTTACTGTACTTAGTTCTCAGAGAGATGAATTTAAGCTTTCTAAGGTAATTAATTATTAAAAAATATTTAATTTATCTACTATTATAGATTTAATACCAAAATAAAATTGAAAGAATCAAAGATCAACTCATAAATTAAAGATAAGATTTTGAAAGTTTCAAAAGAACAGAGACAAATTTCAATGACTACAAGAGAAAAAGCATCGCAGCAATCCTCTTAAAAATAGGTTTATAAAAGCTAGTCAGCAATAATTAAAAGCAATAAATAACTGTGGGATTCGATGGAATGTAAAAGCTGAACATTAAAATTAAGGCTTCTATAGCACTTGGAAGAATATATTCAAGAAGTATCATGAATAAATAAAAATAAGCATTAATTAAAAGCTTTTCGATTTGGGCTCAAAGCATTTACTTTCATAAATCAAAACCTTAATCTATTAAATAAATTTTATCTTATTATTAAGATATATGAGTTTCAGAAAAAGAATTGTTTAATTTAAAATCATTTGTTAAATATGAAAATTAATATATGAGAATATTTTAATTTTCTGTTAATCTAAAGATATAAACTTCCTCAATAAATTTAGCAATTCAAAGGTTCAATCCACTCAGTTGAAATTCTTTATATAATGGAGAGAAGCCTACAATTAAAGAAGGACTATGAAAACTCATTCAAGACTAAAACTAAACAACTTGATCTAAGTCTTAAACAAGAGAATTTTCTAGAAAAATACAGCAAATGCTTTTCAAATATGGAAATCCCTAATTCATCAGAGATACTTTAATTTAATCAAGCTCAGACATGTAATTAAGAATAAAAGAAGATTGGATATATAATTCGCATTTGATAGATGGTCAAATAAATATACTAAATAGTCTGACAAGATCAATTGCTTTGAGATACTGAGAAGAAGATCAGTTAAATAGTTAAAGATTAGAGCATTTTATGGGTTGAGAGAGGCTGTTAAACAGTAAAAGCTTGATAAATATTAACTAAAGTTAAATTTCTTCAAAGAGTGGAGGTACAGGTATTTACAAAACTTATACGTGAAAAATATGCAGGGATTTGGTTTGAAAGTTTCGACTCTTGGGTAAAAAGAGTTATTAATGTAGAAAGTGCTGAATGCTTTCAAGCTAAATTATATCAAGAATAAGAATGAAAGAATATAAACTTAATTCAAGAGTAAGCATATTCAAGTGATTGAAGACTGTAATAATTCGATAACTAAATCCAATAGTGAGAATCAAGCTAGAGCCTTAATTTTATTGAAGAAAACGCTCCTAAGATGGAGGGGTTGTAAAATTAGACCAACTTTTGAATACTGGAAATCTTTAATAACAAATTACAATCGAACCAACTAAGTATCGCTTTATAGAAAACTAAAGAACTATAAACTTCTCTAAGCTTTCGGCCAGTGGAAATATAAAGCATAGTAGGCAAGAAACAATCAGCAATTTGATATCATATAATCTTATCAACATCAAGCAAAATAAGACGTTGAGATTATCATGAAAATTAAGGCTTAGTCCGAATAGCTTTCTGATTAAAGTTCATCCAAGGGTAAAGCTAAGTGCATAAGAGCATTGATACATCAGCAATAAATTGTAGTAAAAGAAGCATTCTAGAAGTGGCGACTGAAAATGCTCGAAAGTAGAAAGTAAAACAATAGGCTAAGAGTAGTGTTTGCAAAGGTCTTCACCAGGCAATTGAGGATGTCTTTTTAGAAGTATGCTAAATAAGCCAAGAAAGCAACTAGATACATTAATCATGAAGTATTGTTGGATAAGTATAGACCCCTCTAATAAATCAGATTGATGAGATTATTTAAATTATATTTTTATATTTTACTTGAGATTTTTCTACTAAGTTATCGCATATAATACTTAACAATCATTGCTCTAAAAATAATACCTTTGGGCCTATAAAGTCATTTTTTTATTTTAAGTTACAGATTTTTTTTATTAATTTGAGAATTAAGTAAAACCAAATCAAATTTTATATAAAATATATATTTTTCTTCCAATTACAATGAAAATTATAAAATTTGATATGATTTTTCTATTATCTTTACAAACTAAAGTATATTACGTTAATTTTTTTATTAATAGTCAAATTCTTTTATAAAAATCATAATTTTTTCTGTATAAAATTTTACCGTTTACAATCTCCTACCTTTAAAGACTTAGTCATAAAAAGCAAAATAAAACCCTTAAGTTTACTTTTAAAAGATTTGCTTAAGTCCTTAAGTACAAACAGCTCAAACATGTAAACCAGGTAGAAATGAATCAAATTGAAAATTACAATGTAATCATGCATGAAGTAGTTGAAAAGCAAAGCCATCTTCAACAATAAAAGAATTACTTAGATAAATGCGAGAAGAAAATCGATAGAATTGGGGCTTAAACCTTAAAGAAATATTTGAATAAAATTAGATGCTATTAACAAATGAAAGCTTTCTCAACTTGGAAAGAGGAGACTATTGTGTTAAGAAATCAATAGAGGTACAATTAATCTGATAAATGTATTTAATGTATTTCTATACTTTTTCATTTATAAATCAGCCACATATTAAGGATAATAGGCAGAAAAGATAAATCAGAAGCATTCTAATATTGGAAACTTTTAATGCATGAAAAGCGTATATCTTTAACAAAAAACAGAACACTCTATATCTAAAAATCTATTCATAAAAATTCGATTGAGCACTTACGCAACACAGATGAAAATCAATAAACAAAAGAATAGCTGATTAAAAAGTTAGAACTATAGTAGAATTTCGTTAATAAGTACTAGCATACTTATACGAGCCTTATAAATATCTTTCATAAAAATTCTAATAATAAAGTGCAATAGAAATTGCATCACTACGTAATTAGAGAATGGAGAGCTAGAAATCTTGATGTTAAAAAGAAATTTGGCAAAGTTGAAAAATTAATGAAAAAAATTGGTTATAATTCAGGTTTTGAACAGATCAAAGCTATATACGGAGAATAAAATTAGCTTATTAATAACAAAACTCAACTCTAAAATTAAAAGCTGTAATAAGTTTAAAAAACTATGTTAAGAGGATTCTTGAGAAGCGCTTTTTCTTAATGGAGAAATCTATATAGATATTTATTATCATTACTTTTTAATCAGCAATATACTCTGGCATTTAATAACATCAAGGATACTTAGAAGGACATTCAAACAGTTTAAATTAAAGTATCCAAATAAAATCAAAGCTACAAATAAGCAATATGCTCATTAATTCGTACTTCATAATAAGATAAATCTCTCTTTGATTTCTTTCACTCATGGAAATCAGTGATTAGTTCTTAAAAATCTTTAAGATTAAAAACAGATGAATTTTATCATTCATAAAGACACTTATAAATAAGTTAAACCCTTCAAAAATGGAATAAAAGGGCAAAGTTAACTCATTTATGCAAACATAAAATCAGGAACATCTCTATCAAGAATGATATGATGATTAAGCGCTTGTATTTCTCTGCATTAAATTCGTAAATGTAAAAGCAAAAAGAATTGAGAAGAGAATTAACTAACTGCTTTAAGAGTATTATTTAAAAAAGAGTGAAAATGGTCTTTGAAAATATTAAGTATTACAGTAATGAAACGATAACATAAAAAGAGTGTACAAAAAATATCAAAATCAAATAAATCGTAAGTACTTTATAGATCATCAGAGAGCGAAGAATGCACAAGTATTTTTCAGAAATAAAATCGACATTAAGACATGAAAAGCTTCAACATCTCATGTTGAAATCGATTTTAAGATTCAGCTCTAAATAAATTTATGCAGCAATCAATTAGTGGAAAAGTATAGTTTTCATAAACAGAATTGCTTAAGAATGTAAACAAGAAGGATCAATCGCCATTGAAGTACTAAATTCTCGGCTTTAATTTGAAGCTTTAAAGAAAATGATCATTGATAAGGAATAAATTGCACCTTCTTAGTTTGATTAATATATTCACGAAGAAAATCAAAGAAAGAATTAACTATTAAATAAGGCTATTATAAGAATGAAGCTTTATAACGAACAAGGCTTTATTAAGCCTAAATATTTCGATATTCTGAAGTAAAATTATATACAGAACAAACAAAGAAAGCAGGCTTTGAAGTAGGTTCTTTTGAATTTAACAAATTCTTAATCTAAAGCATTTAGCAAGTGGAAAAGTCTCAACAAAAACCTTTAGTCTTAATTGTCTACTTTTAAATGCGAAAAATTGAAATCAATTTCCCTAACTAAATAATCTCAAAGAATTCAATCTGAGCGCCTTTTAGATGTTAAAGATACGCTTCAATATCATAAAGATAATCAAATCGAGATTTTAGAATAGAATCATAGTAGGGCAAAGAAAATCTTTGTAAGACTTATAGCTAAGAGAGATTAGTTAATCTTGGGTTAATATATGTCTAAATGGTAATCAAAGGTGCATGAGCACAAGAAAAACATTATTCGTATAATTAACTTTAAAAGAAGTTAATTTGTATTTTTTGTACATTTTACAAGAAAATTTCAATGAAGTAGAGACTCTAGTAACAATAGAAAACTATGGAATTATTAAAAGATCAAATAAGAGTTGTAGAAAGAGCAAATTTAGAAATTTCACAGTAAAATAAAAACTTTTAAAATTAGGCAATTACTGGAATGCTAAGCGCGGATAAACTAGAATTATTGTCAGCAGATTTATTATCTTAAATATAGCTAATTTTATTAAGATAGAACAAGAATGAGCATGGAGCTTGCTGAGAAAACTTTATTAATTAGGAGATTGTTGGAAGAAAACAAAAACCTAAATATTAGACTCAGTCAATCCAGACTCTATGGAGAACTGTAAAAGTCATAGAGTTAGTTTAGCTTCAGAAAATGAACTATATATTGTAAGTCCCCTTCTTTATGTAAGATTTTTAATATACACAATGAATAAGTATTTAATTTCAACACATTTCTTAATAAATCTAAGAATAATTTTTTGATTCAAATATTGATTGAATTGCTATTACTACTACTGTTAGCTAACTGGCATGGTATTTCCAAATTATTACTGTTGTTATTGTTAGTCATTTAGTCTATTTTACTAAGCTCCATTTACAGCTCCCATGTTTGTATTTCCAATTTGCAATCCATTCATAGCACTATTCAATCCATTGACACCATTATTTTACTGTAAAGGCTATTGCTATTAAGTTTGTGACATTAATCTCTATTGCATATTTACTTTGTTTTAGGCGAATTAATTCATGTTTTTCTCATTCTATATGTTTTAGTCATGCTGCAGTTGTCTGTTCTTTGCAAAGTTATCCACGATTTTCCTTTCCATGTCTTATCCATAGTTCTTTCTGGGTTAAAATTTAGTATTTTGTAAAATAGTTTATATCGTTTAGAATGCATTATAATATATAAAAACTAATGGGTTGAAGATTAATAGTAAATTCTCTGTATTTTTAGTTTTCTTCATAGGGATTTAATCTATAACTCAGCCCCTGCATTTCAATTATATTTGTAGTTTTTTAGTATCAAGTTAAATCATCATGTAATTGTAGTAGTGTTCTAATAACTTTTACACAAAAATTATAATTTTATAGATTTAAAGCATGATGTAGTCCTTGGCTTGATCAAAGTTCGGATTGAGTGAAGTTTCTATAAGTTCCTCATGCTTCAAGAATGGATAGTGAATGCCTTTGAATAACCGTTCCTTCTCCTCTTTCTTCAATTTCTTCACTTTCAATTTTTCATCTATAAGCTTAATCTTCTCAGTCTATACTATTCTAATTAAGTTATAAAACCTATCCTATTTAATAAATAGTATAAAATGAAAATTGGTAGTCTACTTTTCATCATTAGTGAATTGAATCTTCCCAAGTGCATCCAACTTGGCGAAAGTATCATCTTTGACTTTCTTCTCTTCTTCCTGCTTTTTCTTCCCTTCCTCTTGAGTTTTAAGCTTTACTTCTTCTCTGTGCTTCTTTTCTTCCTCCGTTAAGTGTTGGGTTTCTTTAAATTAATTATCAAATCGATTTAATTTTGATGTTTAAAATTATAAAAGTCATTTCTATCAATATGTATAATATTTTATATGTTTCTTTCTAGTCTTCATCATCTGGTGAGGGTGGCAGAGCTCTGCGATGACTTAAATATCTATCTATGGCTCTCACTGCCTGGTATTCTTCAGTCACATTAATTCAAATACATTTAATTCAACTCCTCCCCCCCATAAATCATGTTTTCTATATAAATTTACTCAATAAATTAAGCTCTGTATCTTCTATGAGTTAGAGAAACATGTCGAAAGGCAGGTCATTAAGGAATTCAGTGCCATTCTTGGTCTCTGCTATCTCCTCAAATTTGTGCACAATCATTGCTCTGGATTTCTCTAATAAGAAATTGCTCTCAAACTATACAAACAAATTTAGTATATTTTCATAGTTTTAAAATATAAAGCTTACTCTGATTGCTTCAAGATAGAACTGTAATAATTAATTTATATTAGTACTTTAATCTGGATTGAAAAGTAACATTAAAATACAAAATAAATGATAGTATATTTTATAACTGACAGCAATTTTCAGGGTTAAGGAAATTCTCAACGATATGCCTCTCTAAATCACTCTTAAGTTTAGTCACTCTTAATGAATATGCCAGTGAGTACACATTCATAAATTAGTTATCTTTAATAAGGCACTTACTTTTATTATGAAAAATTATTAATAGAATTTAAGGAGATTCTAATTACTATAGTTCATAAATGATTGCAGACGTTATTCTCATCGATGTCTAGCTTGATCTTCTCAAAGTCTTAATTACCATAGATGTATTCCATAACGCGTGGAAATGGATCATCCACGAAATTTGACTTAGTTGCTATGTGTTTTGGTACCACAAACTATAAATCTGTTAATAATCTGGAATAGAAATAGGAAAGATTACTGTAAATATAAATTTACACTACATACCTTTGTGATTAGCTTTGGATCGTTGTCTTGCAAAATTTGATCAAATAAATCTGAACCTGCCGCTAATACTACTTTGTGACATCTAATAGGTAAAAAGTGTTAGATAACTTATTATAGTATATAACAATGATACTTTGATTGAGATTATTTCCTTCAATATCTTTTAGGATAACTTACTTATAGGTTGTGTTAGTAGCTGGGTTGACCAGTTCGATGTCTGAAAGTGGAGCAGTGTTGAAAAACGAGTGAAGGTTTCTCTGCATTTTATATCTTAACAAGAAAACTCAAATATAATTAAATTAAAATTATTTTATTTCTAAAGCAAATAAGTTTCTTTCTTAAAAGCTTTGATGAGGATATTTAAATGCAATTTTTTTTACAAATAAGAACAAATTATATAGTAGCAATCAGTACTTAATATTAAATTAGGAAAATTTTTATAGAAAAATTAAATTTTATAGCAATTTTTTTAAATAAAATATAAATCTATTTTAATAGAAAAGTTTAGATTAATGATTCTAGTTACAAAATCTTTAGAATAATCTCTTTCTCAGGCAATTTAATATACTAACTAAAACCAAAAGAAAATTGTCTATGACTTTGCTTAAGTTAACTGAATAAATATTTTAATCTTTTGCTCAAATTTTATGAAAGCGTTGAATATATCAAATAATTAATTAAAAATATAATAAATATTATTTCATTTTAACAGGGAAGCTTGACAGGTAAATTTCACTTCATTATGGTTTCCGAAAATTTAAAAAAAGCTCAAAATACTTACTTTAATTATAGAGAAATGGACATTTAAAAAGTATCTGAGATCGAAAAGAAATATAAAGATAAAATATTCGATTGGGTAAGTCAAAAGCCATAATAAGTTTATAATTTTATTGTGAATAATTGAAATTCAGTTAACAGCAAAAATATCGTTCATTTTTTGCAATAATTTTAAATTCATAAATATATAGATGAGCAGCTAAGTTGCTGAAAATTCAACTTTAGTGAGAGAAATAGATAGTTTGCAGAAATTATCGCAATTATTCGATGGATATGTGTTAAGTATGATATTACTACAGCTCTATCCTTAACAGAAAAACATTAAAAAGTAAGTTAATAACAGATAAATTCTTAGGTTACATTAAGTCTGACCATCATATTGATATATGGATTAATTTAAATCAATTTATATAGGTATATAGAGTAAAGAAATCCTGCTGTTTTACTTCCAGAAATCAGCAAAATTCTTACTTTTTTGGGGTTTATTATTAATTATAATTATAAAAAAAATATGATCAGGACATTATAATATATTTCTCCTTTTCAATTATTTAATGAGATAGATATCTTTTAGATTAAAAATCATATTCTTAACACATAAATTTGTATATATTATTTCAGAAAGTATTGTTTGCCCACTTTTAAATATTAAGAGTTGTTCAAATGTGAAATTGGCATTAACGATGAGTTGTTGAGAGAATTAATTAAGAATGAATAATTTGAAAACGAGAATTTCATCTCCATTCTTATTCTTTTTGTAAGTACCCTGTATTTTCGAAACAATTCTAAAACTCGTATTATAATCTCAATCGTATAATTAAATCATTTGCTATAGGTCCAATTAATAATTTTACTGATTTAATTTGACTCTTCTCTTGAGAAAGCGAGAGAAACTTTGATCGTCTACACAAAGCAAAATCGGTCATTTGAGGGGTTTTTTACCACTACCCCCCTATACCAGAGATTAGACATAATTTAATAAAAGCAATTCAAAGAGCGTGGTACTATAAATAACAGTATGCGATAGACCATATCAAATGACAATATTGGAAACTCCGTATAAAACAATAACTAATTGCAATTAAAAGCTATGTAACAAAGATAATCATTGAATTCTAGTTAAAGCCAGGGACCATAGATGAGTGGGTCTAGGTAGGAATGTGAGTCAGGAGACTATGACTAGTATTCTAATGGAGATGTCACTGGCAGTGGGATAAACAATAGTGGCATCATTTAGCACAGACATTCCTATCAAAATAACCCAAATTTATTTCTAACAAGCTTATTATAAGAATAGTCATATTAATTATTTATGATACTAAAATAGCCAATATTCCTTAAAACAAAAGTCTTCATACTATGACTAAGTGAGTAATTTTGTTGAAATTATTAATATTTAACATTAAATTTTAGGATAAATAAAGCATCGGTAGTGAGACAGAAATTATGTAATTCGGTCATTCCCCGTTGAAGAAGAAAAGCACTTAGCAGGCTTACGCTTCAACCTCAAGAAACATCAAATATCAAAATAGAACAAATCACCTGCAGTAGTAGGATTTAAATTCATGTATAATATTAAAGGTTTTAATAATATTAAGGAAGATATAGCATAGTCATCTTTTCATAACTCTTAGAGATCGGGAAACTTAAAATCCCAGATGTCAGCAGATACCAGAGACGTCACCGAGCTTATTTTGAATTTTTATCCAGATTATAATTCCATGTTATCTCAAGAATTTTACAATGCCATTTTTTAATAAGCTACAAAGAGAGAACGCATTTTTAAGAGATGAGAACATGTACTTCCAAGATCAACTAAGAATGCTTGAAGAAGTGCTTTAAAACACAAAAGACGAGTTGAATGCCGAACTTGATGAACTGGATGGAGAACTCGAGTCAAAGAGACATGAGATTGACGTAATGGAGTAGGTTATTGAATAGAAATCCAGGGAAAATGAGCGATTGAATAAAGGGGTTTTGGATTATGAGGAAACATTCAAGAAGAAGGAATAAAGAGAGCTATTAAATATATGATATTTCTTGCATAAAAGTCAGATTATTTTGTTTGTAGTAGAGATACAGTAATTTAAATTTGAGTAAATAGATCTAAATTTGAAGGAAAAAAATAAATTATAAATGCTACTTCTAATTGAAAAGTTGAAGTCAATCAGAAACTACAGAGATTATCATTACAATCAAACCAGATAAAAACTTTGCATTTATATTATATTCTGTGGATTAATTTTAAAGTTATTTTTCTATGAAGATAAGCCCATTTGAATGTAAAGCAGCTTACCAAAGAATATGAACTTTTCAAGAAGAGCATAAAGGACATAACTTTATTCATGCAAGATCAGTTGAAGCTCCAAGTTTAAGAATTTTCCCTGGGTTTATCTCAAACCCACGAAAGAGAGATAATTAAAGTGCGAAGGTAGATACGGGAATCCAAGATTGAAATGGAAGAGTAGAAATCTATGTATGAGACTAAGCTCAAGAGGCAGCAGGAGATGCTTGATATGTACTAGAATTAAAGCACAAAGAGCGGAGATGAGAAAAAGGAAATTGTTTAGTTACAAGAAATGCTTAAGAAGAGTTAGGAATCGAATGATGATTTGTAAACTAAGCTTGACTAAGCCCAATAATAAACATCAAATTATATATGATAAAGTTAATGTCATTAATATAACAGAAATATTAAGCCAAACATTAACATGAAAAGATCATTGAAGAGAAGTTAGACGAAATAAAAAAGCAGCACGACTAGGAAGTCTTAAAAAAGCTGAAAGAATAAAAAGATATCTTGGCAACAGCTCTCTAAAAAAAGCTTGAAGAGTAAAAGACAAAAATTGAGTCAGAGATTAAGGACTAGCAATTGAAGGCAAATGAAAATGATATTCTAGCTTTGAAATTAGAACATGAGAAACTGGTGAAAACTCTCAATGATTAGATTGAAGATCTCAAGAGCGACCTGTAACTTAGAATTCCCATGAAAGATCAGCCCAGACCCTCTTAGTAACCTAGACCATCTCAAGTTGTTAGTGAATCTGACAAGAAAATCATGGAGACACTCAATAAAGATCTGGAAGCTGTAAGGAAGGAGTTGAAGGTAAAGGATGCTATTTTGAATTAGCTGCAGACTGACTTTGATGAGTTTCAAATTCAATCTAGTAAGAGACTGTAACAGAGGAAGAAAGAAATTGATACTTTGAAGGAAGATAATGATAAACTTAGAGAGGAGCTGGAGAAATGCTTGAAGTTGTTCTAATAGCAGCAACTTAAGAATCTAAAATAGAGAGACAGCAGCAGTAACTTGATGATGTTCACTGGAGGTAGCGGTGCCAATATCATTAAAGTATTTTTAATAATACAGTAATACGCTTAATATATTTATTTAATACCCCTCACAACTAAAGCTACTAAAGAAGCAAGAGTTAGCTTAATTTAGTGGATCAGACAATGTCCAGAAACATTACAGTGGGTAACTAATAGTAGCAATTAAATACCAGCAATAGTAATAGTGGCGGGCTTCTACATTAATTTGATAGTTAAAACAATAGCAGTGGCAATGGTTTATTGCTGAAGAATGATTCAAGTAATAATTCCCAAGGTACACCTATAGATCAGATGAGATTATAAACTAATTAATGATAATTTCGCTTTTAACATCGAATATTGAATTGATAAATTAGTCAATTTCTCATGTGTATATAAATATAATTACGTTAGAATTCTCAACTACCATTGCCTACTTTCCCAAGAAACACTCATTAACAGATGCCTAGAACCCCAAATCAGTTACATTAATCAAATAATGCCCTCTTTTCTTAAAGAGAGGCACATGGTTTGACTCATGGTCGTATTTATAATAATTTATTGTAATTTATTTTGATATTGAATAAATTGTATTATTATTCGCAACAGTGGTCCAGGAATCAGTACGACAGGCCCAAATCCATTTATTGATGATAACAAGAGCAACAGCAACGACGGTGTAGTATCATGCAAAAGTGTGTTTCTAAGTTTGAGTCAGAAATTGCAAATTGATGAAAAACTCAATTTTAGTGCATTTGAAAGGGATGACAAGACTCAAGTCATACCTGGCTATGTTCAAAGCTTAGAATAATTTTTGAATTATAGCAATACTTCATCATAATCTGGTGATTTAAACAAATATTTTCTCTTATTTAATGCAACAAAGCCAAAGTGACAATGGAGGTAGAGCTCTTCATTAAATAAATCATATATAATTTATATCTCAATACTTTAAATTAATAATATCCAATGATTAATGAATTTAATTAAGACGACGATGACGATGATGACGAAGATTAGAACCTCTCATTTTTCTTATCAAACGAGTCTTCTAAGCACAGAGATTCCAGAGTGCCAGGAGATGAAAGTTTCCATTGAAAATTTAGGTCTGGAATTATTGATCATGATGATTCTAATGGTTAATTTTATTATAATTTATTGAAGATGGTTATAATTTTTTGGAATATTATTAAATGGATGAATAAATGATGAAATTAAAAGAACATAAGCCTAAATATATCAAGAAAGATACAGCTTATAAAGATTTATCAATTAATGTTTAGAAAATTTATTAAGGCTTAAATTATTAATTTAATTTAGATTAAATTAATTTGAAAAAATATAATATAACAGCTCCCTATTTAAATTTTGACTGATTTATTTTAGGATAATTATCTGTGAATTAACATTCTGTTTAATGTCTTAAATAAATAATTAATGTTTCTTTCTTATATTATTTGTTAATTAAGCACTAATATTAATAGATTATAAATTGCAATGGAATCAACAAACCTGTTTATAACTGATGATCCACTGAGGAACCCAGCGATGTCCAAAAATGACAGCAGCTACCTGAGAAAGGAATCAGACAACCCACTTTTGGATTAGATCACGCATGATATAGACTTAATAGAGAAAGTTTATGAGTAAAATCACATTGAAAAGAACAAAGTCAAGGAGATATTTATCAAGACGCAGAGGAGAGATTCTGATTCATTAAATCAACAGGTTTTTATTCAATTTATATAAAAAAATGTGCATATTTTGGGGTAAAAAATTATATAGTTTCTAATTCATGGTGTTGAATTTATATAAAACCCCAAAACCCCATGAGATAAGGTGGTTGTAGAAATTAAATTTGAATTTGAATTAATCAGAAATTATTATAAATATTTGGTTGCTAGTCATTTGTGAAGACCCCCTATATATATATAAATATATATATATAAGACCCTAGTTTAAAATATGACTAGCAACCAAATTAATTGAGTGAGTATTTAAGGATTTTAATATGTTTAATCAAAGTTAAAAATTATTCCTAATAGCTGTTGGACTGAGACCTAATGGCTTCGACCTAGCCCTACATGCAGGACCACTACGAGCCGCCTCTGACCTCGCCCTCGGTGCAGCTGTCGCCCTCCGTGCTGCC
>ARYC01020047.1:0-25679 GCA_000711775.1 Oxytricha trifallax
TTGTCATTCATCGTTATTACTAGTGTGACCTCAAATATTTAAGATAAGCTCTCTTTCTATCTCTTTGAAGAAATACTGAGTTTACTCAATTATTTGCTGCATCTCCGAGGCATATTCATGAAACTTAACTTCTTTAAAGATCGTGAAATCTATGTGTGTTTTTAGATCATCCTGGGCCGCTTAAATGTAGAAGAGTTATGTAGAAGTGTTCTCTAAGCATTCTCTGGAGTCGAAGTTTAGGCACCATTTTCCATTAATCTTAAGGTGTACCATAGTTATTAGTAATTAGTTAAACTTTTAGATTATTATTATTGTAGGAATACATTTGAAAATGGAAAAATAATTATAATTATATTTAAAATATATATTAAATTTGTGGCAGTTAAAGTTGGCCAATTTAAACGATCTTGGGCTCATTCAATAGAGAATTCAAAATTAGCTGGACTTTATTATTGGCGGTACTATTTTATCGCATCGAGAGAGCGAGATAACTCGACCTTAATTAAACACATCTTAATCATTAAATAATACACTCACATTAAAATCGAGTTATCTCGCTCCCTCAATGCAATAAAATAGTACCGCCAATAACAAAGTCCAGCTAATTTTGAATTCTCTATCGAATAAGCCCAAGATCGTTTAAATTGGACAACTTTAACTGCCACAAATTTAATATATATTTTAAATATAATTATAATTATTTTTCCATTTTCAAATGTATTCCTACAATATTAATCAAAAATTAAGTTTTTATCATAATTTAATTGTATTTAAAATATATTTTGCCAGCTTTTTATTAATATTACTTGGCTGATAAATCACTGACTAATCTTAAAGAGGGGGATATAGGGATTCAGAGGTTTTTTAGGTTTTGTCGTGAATAGTAAAAATTACACTTTTACTCAACCCACTATATCTTTCGTTCCCACCCCTGTTGCGGTAATAGAGTTGGCTCCTTACTCTTAGTGTCTGTGGTTACATTAAGATTACTCAAAGTCAAAGTCATTATTATTAGTCACTTGCTTTCACTTCAACCAGTGGCTTTTGTCTGGCTTTTTAGAAAGTTTGTTATTAAATAGCAATGCATATCTTTTTAAGCCGTGACGTATTAAACGAGTTTGGCAATGTCATCAAGTCATGGTGTGATTAGATATTAAATAAGTTAAAGGAAAATTTAACCTCGCTTTTTCTTTATTTGACTCATTTTCTTTTCATAGACTCAAATTAGACGTTTTGTTTTGAGTTAATTTGACTGATTTTGATTTTTATAGGGGCAGAGTATGATCTTCATTCAATTAACTTATGCTTTATGTTTCATGCAGTGATTTTAAAATTCAAAGAGATTTTGTTAGCAAATATCTACTCCTTCTTTCTATGCAGTAAAAGCGTCTAGTTTGAATTTAAGAAATTTAAATGAACATAGAATAGACTTAAGTAGTATCTGGAAGTTTTAATTACATCTTGAGAACCATTCTTCCCTTAGATTTCTTTGTAAAAAGCGCTTTACTGTTGTCTAATTTAAAAAAAAAAGATTTCTCATAGACAGATTCTCGAAAGGGTTAAGAGAAGGCTAATCTATGCTTAGTTGTGATAGATATTCAATGCTCTATGATTAGGAGCCGCTCTTTAAAGTATAATTAAATTTCTTCTCTTTAAAAACCAATGAACCTGAGTACACCTATCAGGAAAGAAAGTGCTGATCATCAAACTGAGTTCAAAATTATCCCCCTTTATTTTTTTCTCTCCTGCATACCTTAGTAAATAAGCTTTTAAAACTCAATTTTGTTAATTATGGATATTTAATAGGCTAAGATGCCGCTGTAAACTTATAACTGCGCAAGACTTAGTAAAAACAGTAATTATATTGTTTTAAAACCACCAATATTCTTTATGTAGATAAAGAATGAGGGTGCTAGGACCTTTTAAAGGAATGTCAATACATTAAGACAACTAAAATTGTTACTCGGATTGATAAAATATGAACGTACTATCTCAGCATTCTCTTTGAGAAAGATTCTGCAGGAGCAATAAATTTTACTTCATTGAAAAGTGGCTCAAAGAACGGGAATTATGGCACAATTGGAATTAACAGTCAAGCTTCTGGAAATAAAACATTCGATTAATTTGCAAAAGCAGTGGATAGATTAAAGCTTATATAAGTACCTTTTAAACATTACGAGCAGTTCATCGCAAAAGAATGCTAAAGAAGGAGAAGGAATAAGGAGTGCGGAGCTAGAGGTGTTATCGATCTTAAAAATTATAATATGAATTACAATTTTTTTGAATAAAGTGAATTATAATTTTAAAAATAGTAGATAAATAAATAATTTAAAAATGTTTGATCAGAGTGCTTTGTGTCATTCAATACTAATGTAAGTTACAAAAAACATATTTAACATTTTATTTTTTCAGAGTTGCACCTGGTAATACTGAAGACGTCTACTAAGAGGGAGTTCAAGAAGCCATAGAGAGAAGGGCAATAAAAAAAAGATATTCGATGGTGAAGATGAATATGAGGAGGAAGATGAAGATGAAACGTTTTTTTTGTTAGATTTAATATTACTACTGTTGTTATTACTATTACTATTATTGTAAAATTAATTTTCTAATTCACTTTATTTTATTTAAAAAGCATCATGAATGAGAGGCTTTCAGGGGCAGCACAGTCAAAATATGAGCACAATCAGTTGATCTCTCATGATATATCTCATTTATTAGCCATTTCGAATACATACAGTTCTATAAAATATGCTGATCGATTGATCTATATATCCGTTGTAGTTATTAAGGAGAGCACCAATAATTACATCTTTTCTGCCGAACTTAAAAACAAATGGCGGGGGCACCAGTACTTTAAAGGATGAAGATCTAGAAGAAATTGGTTGTTTTTACATTCTAGAAGCCCTTTATAAATTCCTATTCAAGCACAAGAACACTAATACTCTCAGCATGTGGATATATGGGCCAACCAATACCGGAAAGAAAATAATCACTCACATTCTGAAAGAGATAATTATATAGGAATTATTCGTGTTGTCAGATTTTCATTAACACATAAACATAAATAATGCAAGGATGGTGAGCCACAAATTCATATCTCAAATGAGATAATTTTACGAATAAATTTTGATCTTCTGGGATAGATGGTGAAGAGATGGCTATAGAGCAAAAATACGAAGGCGTGGAATAAAATTACTCGAGATATTTCACTGTAATCACATCTAACACTCTGCCATTAAGCAACTTGAAATCCATGCTAATGCTTTTAAAGCTAGATGTCAACTCTATAAATCTGAAATTCAGACAAAAAAAGGAGAGGATACATTCCCTTTGAAAGCACAAATGGAAGCACTTTTCTAAAACTCAAAATTTAATGCCAATCAAAAGGAGAAAAATGGAAAAATTTGAGATCATCAGACTGTGGTCATAATTATAGCCGGAGAAATGTCTTAATGCAAGCGGTAATTAGCATCTAAATTAGTTATTATATATTATATAAATATATTTAACAACTGGTCTCCTTAAGACCTTGACAGAACACTAATTATATATTTATATTTTTAATGATTTAACTAATTACTAATTTTTAAAATATACTATAGTTTAATTTAACCCATCATATAGCTATTTGCTAAAATATTTACTTATAAATGCCTTATTTGATTAATGAGTTAAGCCTAAAATATATTAATAATGTAACTTAAACAAACTCAAACATTTAATATATGAAAAATTATAATTCATTACAAAATGCTGAATATAAAATAAATAGACTATTAATTACATTCTATAATTTAAATTCGGTAGGTAATGTGCAAAAATGCCTTTCATCCAAATAAATAATTTCTAAATTATATTAATATATTATATATTATCATAATAAAAGATAATTCATGATTTATTTTAAGAAAAATTTAAGTAATTAATAACTGATTTAATAATAATAAATATCTCAAAAATGTATGAGCAGAAAATGCTAGTCACTCAACAATTTGTAAGTTACAAAAAACATATCTAAAAAAAATTATATTTGAGCAATAGGTTGGTGAAGATGTTTGTAAGGTACAGAGAGAAGACTCAAAGAACCAGGGAACAGAACGGGAACAACACAAGAAGAATGGAAAGATGGTAGAATATATGAAGGAGAATGGAGAAATAATAACGCTTGACATTGATACCATTTTGTCTGTGTAAATACTAATACTTATATATTCAACTAATTTTCAATTTCAATTAAAGTTTTCCTCTTATTTTCATAATTATATAAAATCAAGGATTCATATTTCCATTCAGAGTTTTGTTAATTCTAAATGGAATTTATAAGATTATATTTAGTTTAAAACAAGATTCATGAATAAGTCTAATTAGATTGTTCTATCCCGAAATTGCATTATTTTAAGATACTTAGAAAAAAGTTTTATTAAAGTATCTAGATGATGAAGTCCTTATAGAAATTCAATTATTTTATCAAGTAGCTTATTTATGAAATCTATTATTGGCTGATGAATTCCTATATTCCTATTCAAAAATGAGTAAAAAGAATCATAATGAATAAATATAAAACTTAGACTAGTTATTACTAACTAAATAATGACTTATATCATTGCATTATATGTTATGAATATTAAAATTAAAATTAATATATAAATCCACTCTAAAGTTTTGATAATTTGCAACGCGTTACTAAGTTTAACTCACTTAGCAACGGACTCTAAATATTATTATAATTTCAAAGATGACAAAAATGCATCAATTTTAATCACAAAATAAAAGAGTGAATGTCTTCAAATTAGAATTAAAAACAACCCTAATTCGTTGAATTTATAACTAATTTCCCATTTTCAAATGTATTCCAATAATTTTGGTATTAAAGTAATTACAAATTTGACAATAAAATGCGCTATACCTATAGTTCTTTTTGAAAAAATAAAAAATTTTACTCTAATTTAAAAAAATAATATGATGCTCATTTCATTTTCTTTTGTTAAATTTGAATTTTGGACACCAATTTAAGGAAGAAAAATTAATAATTATTTATGGATTATTATTAATCCCATTATTTTGAAATTTTATTCTATAAATTTTATGAAAATCAAAATTAATTTTCAATTATTTTATTTAGATTTTCATCATCACTATATTATAATAAGATAATTGTTGTTCAATAAAAATAACTTGTTATTATGAAAAAATATTTAATGTGCAAATTGAAAGCATCTTAATTTGTATAATAAACAAAATTCTTAGATTTATTTAAGGATTATTTACAATCAAAAATATTAATTGGTGAGTTAAGGGAACCTTCATTTTATGCTTGAAATTCTATATTACATATACAAAAGTAAAACCATTTTAATTTTAGAATCTGCATATTTCATTATATCAATTGCAAAAGTAATCTATTAGGAAAATAAACTATAACTTAATGAATATCTAAGAGGAATATTCTGCGTAAAAGAATCATTTTAATATCGATAAAATATTAATCAATTAGGAAAAATATAAATAAATGAAGTTACATTGATTTATATTGTTTATAAAAGCTTTAATACAAAAATTAAAATAAAATATATTTATTGCTTTTATAATGCAATTAATATTATGAAGTAATATATTGTTTATATTATTCTTTTTTATTCCACAAATTATTTCTTACCGTCAAATAAAAGATGGAGCGGAATTTGAGGTATAGTAGAGAAATTCAGTTTTTTGACTGAGATTTTATATATAAACTATTATATATTTAGAACTCTTCCATTAAATATCTAAACAGAATGATTAGAATTAATTTATTTTTGTAATAATAATTGAAAACATCAAACCATTTAAGTTTTTTAAGTAACTTATAAATTATAAAAATAAATAATAAAAAGTAAATATACTTAATTACATTATTAAATATTATTATTTGTATTGATTTTAAGTAATTTTCTAATACCTTCAATTTTATTTTAATAATTGTAAAAATTCTACTCTTTTGATCATTTTTTACAATTACTTTCACAATTTTTAGTAATTTTTCTTAGAAACTTTACCCGATTTTCTTAATCTTAATGACGATCATTTTTATTTGCTATCAAGATATCTTAAGAGATGTATCTATTCCATTCAGTTTGGGAAATTCTTTATTATCTTAGACTACTTTAAATTGGATTTCTAAATCCGAATACTTTTTTTTTGAAATTTATTAAGAAATGTCAGAATGATTAAAATTAAAAACAATTGAGAAAATAAAATAATTATAAAGGTTATGTTATAAGCATGAATTTAAACAGAAATATAAGACTTTGATTAAGATGGAGTAATGCACATAATTAAAAATTAAAAAAAATTAAGACCAAAATTCATAAATAAATAGCAGTTTCAAATATAAAGAGCATATTAACCTAAAAAGCTCAATATTATTTCATTAAATTAATATATACTTTTTATTTAAAAATTATTGTCAATTCTTATACTCTTACGATATTGCTAATTTTTAATTGATTTATTTTATAAAAGAAGCTTGTACTTTAAGCTTATAATTCGAGAAGTTTCAAATATAATATATAATTTCAATTTAAATAAAGAAGATTGGGGGGGAAGTTTCTTGCACTGGTTTATGATAAAAATAATTTAGGGAAGTTTCGTGCACTTTTTAATAATTTTTAATTTTTATTTTTTATAATTAAATTAATCTTAATAACAACTATCAACCAACCTCACGACTAATATAATTGTTTTAATTATACTTTATTTATTAATCAATAGTCAATATCTCTTCAGATTCCAAAAATTCTGACATTCTTAACTGAAATTTTTAGGTTATGTCTTTTAAATATTATATTGCTTTATTATAGTAATTTCAAATATTGTATCCAATTGTTAGTGTAATTCTGATTCAATTTATCTTGTTATTATCATGCCTATAAAATGCTAGACTATATTTTCTTGAGCTATTTCAATGATGAATAATATGCCCTTAGTATTCAGTCAAAATTAGTGACAAATTTTGAATATATTAACCTTAAAATACATTGAAATTATAAATAAATCATTCTCGAAAGATTATTATAATTATATTTAATAAATTCTCTTGATTTATATTTTATTATATTTATAATTAATAATTTTTAATTTATAATTAATAATTTTTAATTTAATTGCTTTATTATAAATATAAATTTATTTATGAAATCACTTTTCCACTAATATGAAATGTAATTTATTAACTCTTTTATATTTTAATAAAATAATAAATTTTATAAGTTGAAAGTTTTTAATTTTAAAGATTTTTTACTTTTATTAGTATATTATTTGATAATTATTCATGTTTTTACTTATGAATATATTTAACTTAATATAGTTTAAAAAAAAAATTCATTTCTATAATTCAAAATATATAAACATTTTTGAAAATATAAATAAAAAACATTTTATATAAAAAACAGGCTGCATTAGCAAAAATAAATAAATTTTAATAATTAAATTCACAATAATATATAATTTTATTGTTTATACTGTAGAATTCAAATAAATATTAAAAAAATGTTTTAAATATAAAATGAATTAAGTCATTTGATCGTGAATATACAAGATTAATCAAGAATTTAATGATTTAATAGTGATCTTGTCTTAATAACCTCATAATCAGCTCATTTTCCATCATCAAGTTCATCATGATCTATTGAGCTTTTCTTGAGATCGGTGCTCGTTCCCATCGTTATATTCGTAGCATCAATAAAAGTCGGGATTCAGGTTTAGATTCTGCAATCTCAGCCACATCTCGATTTAAGACCGCTGTTCTCACGATCAGTTGACAGGAGAGTCCTCCATTTTATTAGGTGAAATTTTAATAATTCTGAGATTTTAATAAATTAAATCAGGCACAGTCTTAACTAATCAGTAACTTTTAAAAATTGATTAAGACATTACTAATTAAAATTCTTAATAGATTAAAACTACTAGTATAAACTTTAATCATTTATCACTAAAACTTAAAAAGTTTTAATTTGCCTGATTTAATTTATTAAAATCTCAGAATTATTAAAATTTCACCTAATAAAATGGAGGACTCTCCTGTCAACTGATCGTGAGAACAGCGTTCTTAAATCGAGATGTGGCTGAGATTGCAGATGCTGAACCTGAATCCCGAATTTTATTGATGCTACGAAGATAACGATGTGAACGAGCACCGATCTCAAGAAAAGCTCAATAGATCATGATGAACTTGATTATGGAAAATTAGCTGATTATGAGGTTATTAAGACAAGATCACTATTAAATCATTAAATTCTTGATTAATCTTGTATATTCACGATCAAATGACTTAATTCATTTTATATATTATAAATTCCTTTTTATTTAAGCATTTATATATTCACGATTTTTTTTACTATTTTGACTGATTGAATGGGTCATAAAAATATTAAATTTGTTTATTTATGTAAAATTTATTTAATTTGACATAAAGAAAAAAACAGTGTAGGAAACTTCCTCGAGTGCAGGATACTTCCCCCCCCCCCCCGAAGATTGAATGCTATTTCTTTTTACTATTAACTTATTATTTATATTTTTAAAGATTTATGAAATTTAATTTAAAGTTAAAACATTGTTTTTTGTATTTTTTGAGATACTATGGTTGTAATTTATTTAAATTTATTTTGGAACTGATATTCTAAAAAAATAAGTTGTAAAAAGGCGAGTTTTAAACCCCCAAAAATATTTGGAAAAATGAGAAGAACTAATGTATTATTGCAAAAATTGGGAAATTAATTAAACACAAATACAAAAACGCCAAATATTTTTATTTATTAAAGCTATACTTAAACTAATTTTAAAAAAAATTAAAATAAATAAAGACATAAATAGTCATATTGTCATTTGTAAAAATAGTATTATTTATTTTGCACTTTAAGATTATATTTATTAATATATTTCTCAAATAATTTCTGATTCTACGAAGATCCTTATTTCAATGAATTAAAAATAGTTAATATCTATAATTTGAATTTTCCTATTTTAAGAGAAATATATTTAATATATATTATTCGCAATTCGCAATCCAAATCTTAAACTGCTTATTTAAAACAAAAATTTTCAAGCATATGTAAATCATAAGTATTGAATATGTGTTGTTTAATGCTTAAGTTTAATTAAATTTATACTTAATAAGAGAAATTAAAGTATAAGTTTATGACCATTAGAGAGGTTTTACGTTTCTCCTCTAAAATATTAATGCATTTTTAATTTAGTTTAATAACATAGAATTTTATTACGTTGAATTTGAATTTCTAATAATTTTGAATTTTTAAAGATTTATAACCGATACTTATTGTAATTAATACAGTAAATTAAATAGGAGTTTTAAAGTTTCTCAAGTTAGCAAACGTTAATTGCAAAAATTAATTAATTATATAAATTATTCATGTCGAATATATATTATTATCGATAAAATGCATTAAATATAGGTGAATTGGTAGAAATGCAAATCAAGAGTAATTTAATTTGAGGGGAGGAAAGTTTCCCTACAAGTAAGTTTTCTTATATAAAAGAATTTGAAGAATAGGGAGAAGACTTAAATTGATTAAATTGAAATAGATAGATGATTTTAGTATCTGATTGTTTGCGATAATACTTCAAAGGTGTCCAGCTGCAAGGAATGTGAAGATAACATGGGAGGTCTCCTTTCTCTTCCATTGTGGGGCCATTTGACCAGCACCATGAATTGTCGCAAAAGTGAAATTGTCGGCCTAGTGTTCAGTCAAGTATCCTGATGTTTAGTCGCCAACTGACCATGCTTTCCATGCAACGATGGGCTTAAGATTATGCTCTCTGATCCAGATTTGAGTGCCTAAAGTGGGGAAGACGCCATTAGAGTCGCCTGATTACTTCAATATTCTGTATTTGCCTGTCTGAGTCAATTCTTGATAGATGCTGAGTGTTGCTTCTCTGTTCAATATGTAGTCAAATGCTGGATTTGTTGTGCAAAAGCTCAAAGTTTGTGACTGCAGCATCGATTTTCAATGAAACCCCAACGCTATCTTTGTTGAAATAGTCAAGTAGTGGACCATCTTAAGTACCGCAATGAATGTCGTCCTTGAGTTCACTCTCGTCAACATAGGGAATCTAGGATTTTTTCGAAAGCAGTATTGCAAACGAAGTAAGGGGCGAAAGCTCGACTGGGTGGGTGGCCAAGAGCACCACGTGATTCTCCATGTTTTGATTTACGGAAATGGAGTCTCCGACTCAGACATCTACTCCAGGGGCCGAGATATCTAAGCATCTTTATTTTCCGGACCACCCTATGGCATTGAGCGAGCACTTTGGGGCACATTTCCTTGGTATTTGTAACGATGAGGGTGGTGATACAGTGACTATTACTTGCAAATCTCCCAAGCCTAATAGCCTTTTCCTCTATCTTGCTGTGCTGCTCGCTATTGCGGATTCCTCAACTATGCCAAAGAGATCAATAAAGATGGAGTGCTCTTACTAATAGGGGAGAAGAGGAATCTTAATGTAGTTTACAGTGCGCTCTGCGCTCGTTGGCTTTTAAACCAATGGGGTTCCCATCCACTCTGGTACTTCAGAGCACTTATTCGACATCTTCCCACCAATGGGAGCAGCCTCAGATACCAAGAGAGTTGAAGTTGATCAATGTTTAGGAAGCAGCTAAGATAAGACTTTCTATCACTACTGCTCATTCAGTCCCTGCGCTTACACCAACAGTCTCAGCGCAAATGGAGTTGCTACATCATCCTCTTCCAACACCTAATGCACCAGAGACTACTTGACATACGCTAACACCAATCTTCCAACAGCCTAAAGGATCACAAGCATTGTCGGTCTTGCAAGAGATGGTCACTTTATCATTGTGCTCTACAAAACCACTGGTGCTCTATGGAAGCCATGCGATGTTGATGCTTGCAACGGTGTGATAATCGAAAGTTCATACGTCTAAGTCTCCACTGTACTCTTCCCCTACTTCCATGCCTAGTGCGGTCCCTGCTGATATTACTGTGCCAATGTTGTCACTACTGGAAGCCATGAGTATTGGTCGTGTATTTCTTATCATCCTGGATTAGATTAGTGTCTAAGGGGGGTCGCCATTTATAGCTGTTAGTAATAGCCTTTAATTAGGATTAAATTTTAACTCAAATCACTCATTTAATTTGGTTGCTTTTTAATTTGTGAGGACCCCCCTATATATATTGTACTATTGTTAATTTCTTAAAAGCAACCAAATATTTAATAATAATAAAAATATAAGATTAATCTGAATTTAAATATGAATTAAGCAACCTCCTTTTATCCATTGATTTCATACTTTTATAAAAATTAATATAAATTTTTTTTTAATTTAGTAGTTATATGGGCATAAATAAAAAATCCTTTAACATCTTTAAAAATATAAAGCCAAGTAGTTGAAGAGTATTATTGCTATAAATAACATTATTTAAATATAAATGAATCTTAAAAAAATATATTAATTTTAACATATATAAAAATGCATTTGATAAAGAAAGTTAATGTTTAAAAAGATAAAAATTAAAAAGCTCAGCAGAAATTGGCTAGTAACCCTAAATGTCATAAATTAAAATTATTAAAGCTATTCATATTATAAGAAAAAATAACAAATAAAAAAATGTAGAAAAAAATAAAAAAAAAATCACATCAGGAAACTTCCCTAAAATTTTTATTTTATCAAAAGACTTGCTCTTAAACTTACATCTCAAATTGAATATTAAAGCCATGTTTTAATTTACAGATAAATCAAAGACTATCAATATTAGAAAATATTTAAGAACTTAATAAAATTTTGGTAGTGAATTGTTCTTTTAATCATGAAAACTTCTATAAGTAGGTTAGCACTCCATCTATATTATATTATATTATATTATTTTTATTTTTTATTTTGGGGGGGGGTTAAGTCGGTGGCAACATTAATTTTTCAAATTTCACCAAAATCCTAAGTCGGTGGCATAATAAAAATTTTTTCTTTTTCCAATTAGGAATCAATAAGTACCTCAATATATATGAAAATTTTATCACAGAAAGTTAATCAATCTCCATAATAAAAACTTAGGCATTTGACGGACACAGTTAAACATATAAAATAAATTAGAATTCATATATAATTTCTATCCCTTTATCAAATAATTTTATAATAAAATTATAACTATATAAATATCAATGAAATATTATCACATTGAAATATAATGATATTTTGAAAAAATTATAATCGAAGTATGTTATACACTAATTGTCAATGTAATAATATTTCATTGATATTTATATAGTTATAATTTTATTATAAAATTATTTGATAAAGGGATAGAAATTATATATGAATTCTAATTTATTTTATATGTTTAACTGTGTCCGTCAAATGCATAAGTTGTAGTGATGGAGATTGATTAACTTTCTGTGATAAAATTTTCATATATATTGAGGTACTTAATGATTCCCAATTGGAAAAAGAAAAATTTTTATTATGCCACCGACTTAGGTTTTGGTGAATTTTGAAAAATTAATGTTGCCACCGACTTAAGTTTTCGAAAAATTTCTGCCACCGACTTAGACCCCCTTTATTTTTAATGCTCTCAAATCACTTAGTATGATTTTTCTATAACTATCTTGAAATTAATAATAATTCTTGCATGCTTTTATAGAATCAATGTTGCTGCTAGTCATAGTATCAACTGTCGCGCTTTTGAAGTTGGTATAATCCTTAGAATCAGATTTTCGCACACCACCGCCATTAACTTCTCTAGGTTTGATTTTACCAGATTCTTTGAAAGAGCATAACTCAGAAGTAATTTAAAAGAGCTTGTTAGACAACTCTAGATAATAAAATACTCAGCTTTCAAATCTAATTTTTATTTATACTGATTGAGCTAAGAAAGAAGCCGGTTTTATTTCAAGACACATTAACCTACTCGTCGATTATAGCATTAAGAAAACGGAGAAGCTTATGAATAACGATATAGTTGGTAAGCCTCAATGAAATATCGCAATTTAATATAATGCTTCAAGAGATTATAATCGAAATCTTAAAACCCCATCAGTAGTTTGATTGAGTTTTTTATTGATAAAAGTAGACAATTAGTGGATACATTAAATTGATTTTAATAGGGTTTATGTTGTCCTTTATAGTGTTTAAATATTATATTTTTAAAAGTGAATATTTGAGATTTTGGATATGTTTATGACTTTGAGTATATTGATTTGTTATTTAAGTTGTTATGAATGCGATGATATAAAGATTAACGTAAACAAATTTTAATTTATAATTCTATTACAAGGCTGCTTCTTAAATCCACTTCTACTATAAGTTCCAATAGCCTGTTAGCATTTCATACAAAGAGATAGTAACTAAATTTTAAACCTAGGAGACCATTAGAATTCTAGTAATATCATATTGATTATCTTATAAATAAAAAGAAACTTAAATATTGGGCTAATTTCTTTCTTGATTAGAGAGTTGTGATGTTCAATAATTAATTCCCCGAACTTCATATCTCTGTTTAATCTATAGCGAACATATATAAAAGAATGGAATATCTTACAAGACAGTCAATCGCATAAAGAGAGAGATTGACTTTACTGTTAAATTATAAAAGTATGAATTTATTTCGAATTTGAAAGTTGTAGATTTTAAATTTAAATTTGAATTAATCAATAATTATTATAGGAATTTGGTAGCTTTTCATTTAATACACGAAGTACATATATATATAAGGGCTCCTATCACAAAACAGAAAGCAACCAAATCTCAAAGGTCAGTATTTAAACATTTTAGTAACATTAATCATTTTAAAGTTTTATTCTTAACTATATCTCTAGCTATACTCCATGCAAGACCCCTACTCAAACGTAATGGATGACCAATACAATACCCAGCCTCGCCATCAGTGCAGCTGACGCCCTCCGTGCTGCCCCCGGGGGTGGAGAGTGACCATAAGCAAGAGCCAACGATGAGCTGGTCAATGCTGGCCCCCAAGTTGACATGCATGCTAGCGAACATCAAACATCAAGAACACAACACGAAGAGCATCTTAGCTCTAATGTTGACCCTCTACGACCCCCACACCATCTACTGCCACCGGGACCGCATCCAGCAGACAGTGGAGTGCCGCCTGGCCATGAGACGGCTGACATTCGCTTTGGGGACGCCCTGCAAGAAGGGGGAGGAGGCCATTGGAGACTTGAAGATTAAGGAAGGAGTCTAGTACTAATCACTTACTACATAGGGCGCGCCCAAGGCAAGAGGTGGGGGCCTATCTAGTACATGCTCAACAAGCAGCGCCAGATATCCACGATTGGTCGACACCTGTTCAAAGCCAGCTTATAGCGATTCATCTCAATTCAAGTACAAAAACTGCCTGATTGATGCAAAGGGTATTTGGGTCATAGCCGTTAGCCCGCCTATTGAGCTCTTTGATGTGGCTGGCCCAGAAGATTCAACTGTAGTTCTCGGTTACGACTACTTCAGATTCTCAGACCAAACTGCTGGAGATGTGTTTTTAGACTTCACTTGTTGCTCTGACCCTGAGCAGGATGAGCAAGATCATAACTGTGATGGGTAATATTAGCGAGTCCGATTTGTGCATTGGTGTAAGCTCCCTCTGTGTTATAAGCAAGTGTGTTTTAGATGACAGTTTGAACACTCAAAACAAATGCCTTAGCAATAACCTCAGAGTTCAATGTAATTGCATCATCAGAAACAATTGTAGCATCTTGAACGACATCATTTAAGATTCCAGTAACTGATGACTGGAGGTAATTCTAGGCGTTAAGGCAGTAGAATGCCAAAATTCCCTGATCGCGCCCAAGGTATTCTTTATTGTACTTGCTTAATTCCACTTTTAATGATTAGAGTCTACCTAGTAACATTACATTGCGATCACAGGAAAACGATCAAGGCACTAGAGGAAACCTACTTAGGCCCTGGAGGATGTGCTGCCACTTAAGAGAACCAATAAGCAGCTGGCAGAATACATCAAGCACCTCGGGCCCAGATTTCTCGCATGGATATGCAGTGGCTCAGGAAGGGCTTCCTGGGGCCCTGGTAGCTGCGCTGGATCACCTCAGCATGCAGAATGTCTGATGGGCATTGGTGGTTTTGGGACTTTCAATAATATATGTCTAGGTAGAGCATGTCAACCCCACTAAAGATGCTCTCTTATCTCGGCCTCTGGAGCACTTGTCTAAGTCGGGAACCCCATCTCCGTAGATATAAACATTGAGAATCGAGTGGTGCCTCTGGCCGCCCACCATGCGAAGATTTTTCCGTGACTTCGCCTGCAAAACTGGTTCGTCAGAGATGCATATGTGGAAAACCTTGGTAAGTACCCTACTCTATACATAAATTTATTATCTATCCTTATTTTTCTAATCACTTTAATCACACAGCGCACCCCTACATACTGCCGAATGTCATGGATGTACTTACCTGGTCAGTCCCCTTTGTTGCTGAGAAAGTAGTAGAGATGCTCTTCAATGCACTGAAGCAGGGATAAGACCTTCCTGATGAAGAGGAGCAAGTTGATCCAAAGAAATTAATAGAGCAAGAATCAACTCCAAGATCAAGCAGTAAGTCTTTTTATCCAAATCACAATGCTTAATTAGAGACTGGCTTATTAAGAGGCAAGGAGCGTGCAATGAGCAAAGTGATGAAGATGTTCAAGATCCTGAGGGAAGAAAATGAGAGTGCCATGTAAATGAAAGGAATCTGTCCTGATGGCAAAGTAGCTAAAGGTCTGTTACTTGAGGGAAAGAAAGCGATAGAAAATGAATTGACAGATAGATCAAATGTTTTTACGAATGCTAAAAAACTCGATTCACATAATGAGGGAATGCCCTTCTCCACGCAAGGATAAACAGGATCATCTGGTAGCACCCTAGGCGGCAACTTGAATCAGTGAAAAGGTGAAGAAACTGTTCAAGGACATATTTGATTATTCACTCTACTAATGCTGCTCAATCATACTCTCCTATATGTATTATTCCATCTGATGGGCAGCTCTAACTTTGTTTCTTAGCATGAGCCATTCAAATCTCACATTTATCAGAGAGTGTATTAGCGGTTTCTCTTGTACATAACTAGCTAGATATATATCTCAAAATGTATTTATCAAATTAATCTTTCATCCAAATTTTCACATTATTTTATAAGAATAATTAAAATTATATATTCGATTAAATGCAAAGGGTTTAATAACATAATATAAAGTTCATACACGCTGATGAAGCAGTATTCACATTCAATACGTTTATTTCGAGGTCATGGTATAAGAGGTACAGCAACAACGAAGTATATGATCAAAAATTTAAGGTTTAAACTCATGCTATACTTGGTGGAATCAGTGAAGATAGTGGGCTAGAGACTTATGTTATCCACCCTCGATCAATTTAAACTGAATGATATATAATGTTCTTAAAATAACTCAAAGATAAGTACGTTGACTAAGAAACTATTCTGATTGCAAATAACTTATAAGTTATAAAACTAAAGACAAAAGAGGGATCTAAAAAGCTGAGCATAACATATAAATTTAATGTACCTCACAGCTCTCGATTTATCGTAATTGAGTTATATTAAGGACTCTAGAAATATAACTGAAAAAGAATGCTGATTTATTATTTAATATATGACTTAAAGAGAGATATTTAAGACTTAATCTAGTATGCTGTAAAAAGGCGATAAATAAATAAATAGTTAAATAGAGGATAAATATTATAAGATTTTATAAATAAATATGTTGATAAAAGAAAAATTTTCTTAGAAGGAGAAGACCAAGATACAGCTCTAAATAAAAGGATTTCTTATATGGTTAATAATTCTTGTTAACACAGTTTATACTAAAATTAATATATTTTTGAATTCATAATTTGCACGTTAATTAATAAATTAAAAAATTAAAAAATCTTCTATTAAAATTTTTCTCGGAAAATGTCATTTACGATTTCTAGTAAAAACACAGTAAATTCTTGAAAAAAATGAACTCCTTTGCTTAATCTTCCATTAAGACCGCAATCCCGCGAAGTTCAAACATCATGTGAATTAAATATTCCTCTTGATGAATTATTCGAGCTTAATATGCTGTGTCAACCATTCTAAGCTCAATGATCTATATGCATTTTGATAAAGCCCGTTCAAATTGAATCAGCGAGTGAGTAAAACTCAATTCTCAAGCAATCGTCAAAAGCCTTCTAAAATATAAGCTGTTATAGGCATCTTTTTTAGTTTATTTATATATCTTAAAAAGAGACTTAGTTCTTTTGAACTTTATCAATTTAAATTTAAGGTGTAACTTACCTAGCTTATCTATTATGGCAGCCAGCTTTTAAGTTTATTTAGATTCATCAATTTTCATTAGCTATTCTAGTTAACTGATTGCATGGAGAGATATATAAAACTGTCCTAAAAGTGTGTGATGCATTATTTCTTTACTATGATTTTAACCTGAAAATTAAATTTCCGCAATAAAATTTTAGAAATTCGTCAATTTAATTTTCAATCTCCAATAAATACTTAATTTCCTATTTTGTGAGAATTAAGCATCTTCTCGTCGGCAAAAAGGGAAATGAAAAGAAAAAATAATTTAGATTATTGAAAGTTGATTAAGCTCTATCAATTCATTTGAGCCGAAACTAAGTGAAAGTCTTGAAATTACTTCTTACAAATCTTAGCTTTCACAACAAAAACAACAACAACAACAACAACAACAATAAAATAATTAAAGTAGATTTGCTTATTCATGAATGTATGAAAGATTTTTATTGTGAGTTTCTTTTATGTAATAAAGTGGTTTAAAGTATTACAAAAGATCAACTCTTGACTTGAATTTTTGTAGAACAAATGTACAGTTCGTTATTTATCATTTCAATCATGCTTTCGGAGTACTTCTTTGATTGATTCATTGACGATTTCTAGTAAAGTCACAGTTAATTCTTGAGAAAAATGAATTCCTTTGCTTAATCTTCACTGAAGACCGCACTCCCGTGGACCACAAGATGTTCAAATCATTCGTAAACCTAATCGAGTTTCAATAATCGTGACAGCCATTCGGAATTGACATTTTTAAAAACAAAAATGAAAAGAAACCTCAATTCACCAGATTATATCCACTATGAATGTATTCTGAACATTTGTCAGATGTTGTGGTGGACTACCTCTAATAAAATTTGCAAAGCAATTTTTCTGACTTTTAAAAAGTATGCAATTTGAATTCAATATTAGGACTTCGATGAAACTCTCACTAGGGTTCTTCTCTGCTAAGTTATAAACAAATTAATATATATGATTGTTCGATGTAAAAGAGTCTGTAAATGATTAAAATGCCATTTTTCAATTCTAAATTGTTACGAGCCATAATTTCTTTCTAAGCTTCAAATTTAGATGATTTATAGATATTCAAAGCACGAAAGCACATTTTAAATTCAGTTCTTACAGACTTAATTAAAACATAGAAGTTTGACTTTGACGAGAGATCAAAGCCAATTCGAATTTCTTATGTAAAAATAATATTTTCAAATTTTGCCATTTTTTCAAAATTTAACATAAAATTTCAATTTTACTCAATAAATTTAAAGGTCATTTGGTGATTTCTACAATCGCAAAGCTAGAAATTTACACTAATCTCTATCGCAACTTGAAGTTTATTTCTTGTTATGAAACCTTATGCTAGAATTGTCAAAGTAAAAAGTTTTATGATATGACAAAGCATCGCAAAAACGATTAAATTCTATCCCTGTCAAGCAACTAAATAAATAAAAAGATATGCAATAATAACTCTAAATTTAAAATACTTCGAATTTAATAAAATTTAATCTCAATTGTTGCAAGCTTGAAGATATTTAGATATTTAAAGAACGAAAAAACCTTGAATAAACACATTTAAAAAGCACATTATTAACGGGACTTTAAGTTGATTCACATAAACTTGATTGTTTGATCTAATAGTTACTATAAAGGATTTGTTTGCCCGCGAAGTTCAAACATCATATGAATTAAATATTCCTCTTGATGAATTATTCGAGCTTAATATGCTGTGTAAACCATTCTAAGCTCAATGATCTATATCCATTTTGATAAAGCCCGTTCAAATTGAATCAACGAGTGAGTAAAACTCAATTCTCAAGCAATCGTCAAAAGCCTTCTAAAATATAAGCTGTTATAGGCATCTTTTTTAGTTTATTTATATATCTTAAAAAGAGACTTAGTTCTTTTGAACTTTATCAATTTAAATTTAAGGTGTAACTTACCTAGCTTATCTATTATGGCAGCCAGCTTTTAAGTTTATTTAGATTCATCAATTTTCATTAGCTATTCTAGTTAACTGATTGCATGGAGAGATATATAAAACTGTCCTAAAAGTGTGTGATGCATTATTTCTTTACTATGATTTTAACCTGAAAATTAAATTTCCGCAATAAAATTTTAGAAATTCGTCAATTTAATTTTCAATCTCCAATAAATACTTAATTTCCTATTTTGTGAGAATTAAGCATCTTCTCGTCGGCAAAAAGGGAAATGAAAAGATAAAATAATTTAGATTATGAAAGTTGATTAAGCTCTATCAATTCATTTGAGCCGAAACTAAGTGAAAGTCTTGAAATTACTTGTTACAAATCTTAGCTTTCACAACAAAACAACAACAACAACAACAACAACAATAAAATAATTAAAGTAGATTTGCTTATTCATGAATGTATGAAAGATTTTTATTGTGAGTTTCTTTTATGTAATAAAGTGGTTTAAAGTATTACAAAAGATCAACTCTTGACTTGAATTTTTGTAGAACAAATGTACAGTTCGTTATTTATCATTTCAATCATGCTTTCGGAGTACTTCTTTGATTGATTCATTGACGATTTCTAGTAAAGTCACAGTTAATTCTTGAGAAAAATGAATTCCTTTGCTTAATCTTCCCTGAAGACCGCACTCCCGTGGACCACAAGATGTTCAAATCATTCGTAAACCTAATCGAGTTTCAATAATCGTGACAGCCATTCGGAATTGACATTTTTAAAAACAAAAATGAAAAGAAACCTCAATTCACCAGATTATATCCACTATGAATGTATTCTGAACATTTGTCAGATGTTGTGGTGGACTACCTCTAATAAAATTTGCAAAGCAATTTTTCTGACTTTTAAAAAGTATGCAATTTGAATTCAATATTAGGACTTCGATGAAACTCTCACTAGGGTTCTTCTCTGCTAAGTTATAAACAAATTAATATATATGATTGTTCGATGTAAAAGAGTCTGTAAATGATTAAAATGCCATTTTTCAATTCTAAATTGTTACGAGCCATAATTTCTTTCTAAGCTTCAAATTTAGATGATTTATAGATATTCAAAGCACGAAAGCACATTTTAAATTCAGTTCTTACAGACTTAATTAAAACATAGAAGTTTGACTTTGACGAGAGATCAAAGCTAATTCGAATTTCTTATGTAAAAATAATATTTTCAAATATTGCCATTTTTTCAATATTTAACATAAAATTTCAATTTTACTCAATAAATTTAAAGGTCATTTGATGATTTCTACAATCGCAAAGCTAGAAATTTACACTAATCTCTATCGCAACTTGAAGTTTATTTTTTGTTATGAAACCTTATGCTGGAATTGTCAAAGTAAAAAGTTTTATGATATGACAGAGCATCGCAAAAAGCATTAAATTCTATCCTTGTCAAGCAACTAAATAAATAAAAAGATATGCAATAATAACTCTAAATTTAAAATACTTCGAATTTAATAAAATTTAATCTCAATTGTTGCAAGCTTGAAGATATTTAGATATTTAAAGAACGAAAAAACCTTGAATAAACACATTTAAAAAGCACATTATTAACGGGACTTTAAGTTGATTCACATAAACTTGATTGTTTGATCTAATAGTTACTATAAAGGATTTGTTTGCCCGCGAAGTTCAAACATCATATGAATTAAATATTCCTCTTGATGAATTATTCGAGCTTAATATGCTGTGTAAACCATTCTAAGCTCAATGATCTATATCCATTTTGATAAAGCCCGTTCAAATTGAATCAACGAGTGAGTAAAACTCAATTCTCAAGCAATCGTCAAAAGCCTTCTAAAATATAAGCTGTTATAGGCATCTTTTTTAGTTTATTTATATATCTTAAAAAGAGACTTAGTTCTTTTGAACTTTATCAATTTAAATTTAAGGTGTAACTTACCTAGCTTATCTATTATGGCAGCCAGCTTTTAAGTTTATTTAGATTCATCAATTTTCATTAGCTATTCTAGTTAACTGATTGCATGGAGAGATATATAAAACTGTCCTAAAAGTGTGTGATGCATTATTTCTTTACTATGATTTTAACCTGAAAATTAAATTTCCGCAATAAAATTTTGGAAATTCGTCAATTTAATTTTCAATCTCCAATAAATACTTAATTTCCTATTTTGTGAGAATTAAGCATCTTCTCGTCGGCAAAAAGGGAAATGAAAAGAAAAAATAATTTAGATTATTGAAAGTTGATTAAGCTCTATCAATTCATTTGAGCCGAAACTAAGTGAAAGTCTTGAAATTACTTCTTACAAATCTTAGCTTTCACAACAACAACAACAACAATAAAATAATTAAAGTAGATTTGCTTATTCATGAATGTATGAAAGATTTTTATTGTGAGTTGCTTTTATGTAATAAAGTGGTTTAAAGTATTACAAAAGATCAACTCTTGACTTGAATTTTTGTAGAACAAATGTACAGTTCGTTATTTATCATTTCAATCATGATTTCGGAGTACTTCTTTGATTGATTCATTGACGATTTCTAGTAAAGTCACAGTTAATTCTTGAGAAAAATGAATTCCTTTGCTTAATCTTCCCTGAAGACCGCACTCCCGTGGACCACAAGATGTTCAAATCATTCGTAACCTAATCGAGTTTCAATAATCGTGACAGCCATTCGGAATTGACATTTTTAAAAACAAAAATGAAAAGAAACCTCAATTCACCAGATTATATCCACTATGAATGTATTCTGAACATTTGTCAGATGTTGTGGTGGACTACCTCTAATAAAATTTGCAAAGCAATTTTTCTGACTTTTAAAAAGTATGCAATTTGAATTCAATATTAGGACTTCGATGAAACTCTCACTAGGGTTCTTCTCTGCTAAGTTATAAACAAATTAATATATATGATTGTTCGATGTAAAAGAGTCTGTAAATGATTAAAATGCCATTTTTCAATTCTAAATTGTTACGAGCCATAATTTCTTTCTAAGCTTCAAATTTAGATGATTTATAGATATTCAAAGCACGAAAGCACATTTTAAATTCAGTTCTTACAGACTTAATTAAAACATAGAAGTTTGACTTTGACGAGAGATCAAAGCCAATTCGAATTTCTTATGTAAATATATATATATAACAATTTAATTGCCATTTTTTTCAATATTTAACATAAAATTTCAATTTTCCTCAATAAATTTAAAGGTCATTTGGTGATTTCTACAATCGCAAAGCTAGAAATTTACACTAATCTCTATCGCAACTTGAAGTTTATTTCTTGTTATGAAACCTTATGCTTGAATTGTCAAAGTAAAAAGTTTTATGATATGACAAAGCATCGCAAAATGAATTAAATTCTATCCATGTCAAGCAACTAAATAAATAAAAAGATATGCAATAATAACTCTAAATTTAAAATACTTCGAATTTAATAAAATTTAATCTCAATTGTTGCAAGCTTGAAGATATTTAGATATTTAAAGAACGAAAAAACCTTGAATAAACACATTTAAAAAGCACATTATTAACGGGACTTTAAGTTGATTCACATAAACTTGATTGTTTGATCTAATAGTTACTATAAAGGATTTGTATGCCCGCGAAGTTCAAACATCATATGAATTAAATATTCCTCTTGATGAATTATTCGAGCTTAATATGCTGTGTAAACCATTCTAAGCTCAATGATCTATATCCATTTTGATAAAGCCCGTTCAAATTGAATCAACGAGTGAGTAAAACTCAATTCTCAAGCAATCGTCAAAAGCCTTCTAAAATATAAGCTGTTATAGGCATCTTTTTTAGTTTATTTATATATCTTAAAAAGAGACTTAGTTCTTTTGAACTTTATCAATTTAAATTTAAGGTGTAACTTACCTAGCTTATCTATTATGGCAGCCAGCTTTTAAGTTTATTTAGATTCATCAATTTTCATAAGCTATTCTAGTTAACTGATTGCATGGAGAGATATATAAACTGTCCTAAAAGTGTGTGATGCATTATTTCTTTACTATGATTTTAACCTGAAAATTAAATTTCAGCAATAAAATTTTAGAAATTCGTCAATTTAATTTTCAATCTCCAATAAATACTTAATTTCCTATTTTGTGAGAATTAAGCATCTTCTCGTCGGCAAAAAGGGAAATGAAAAGAAAAAATAATTTAGATTATTGAAAGTTGATTAAGCTCTATCAATTCATTTGAGCCGAAACTAAGTGAAAGTCTTGAAATTACTTCTTACAAATCTTAGCTTTCACAACAACAACAACAACAACAACAATAAAATAATTAAAGTAGATTTGCTTATTCATGAATGTATGAAAGATTTTTATTGTGAGTTGCTTTTATGTAATAAAGTGGTTTAAAGTATTACAAAAGATCAACTCTTGACTTGAATTTTTGTAGAACAAATGTACAGTTCGTTATTTATCATTTCAATCATGATTTCGGAGTACTTCTTTGATTGATTCATTGACGATTTCTAGTAAAGTCACAGTTAATTCTTGAGAAAAATGAATTCCTTTGCTTAATCTTCCCTGAAGACCGCACTCCCGTGGACCACAAGATGTTCAAATCATTCGTAAACCTAATCGAGTTTCAATAATCGTGACAGCCATTCGGAATTGACATTTTTAAAAACAAAAATGAAAAGAAACCTCAATTCACAGATTATATCCACTATGAATGTATTCTGAACATTTGTCAGATGTTGTGGTGGACTACCTCTAATAAAATTTGCAAAGCAATTTTTCTGACTTTTAAAAAGTATGCAATTTGAATTCAATATTAGGACTTCGATGAAACTCTCACTAGGGTTCTTCTCTGCTAAGTTATAAACAAATTAATATATATGATTGTTCGATGTAAAAGAGTCTGTAAATGATTAAAATGCCATTTTTCAATTCTAAATTGTTACGAGCCATAATTTCTTTCTAAGCTTCAAATTTAGATGATTTATAGATATTCAAAGCACGAAAGCACATTTTAAATTCAGTTCTTACAGACTTAATTAAAACATAGAAGTTTGACTTTGACGAGAGATCAAAGCCAATTCGAATTTCTTATGTAAAAATAATATTTTCAAATTTTGCCATTTTTTCAAAATTTAACATAAAATTTCAATTTAACTCAATAAATTTAAAGGTCATTTGATGATTTCTACAATCGCAAAGCTAGTAATTTACACTTATCTCTATCGCAACTTGAAATTTATATTTTGTTATGAAACCTTATGCTGGAATTGTCAAAGAAAAAAGTTCTATGATATGAGAAAGCATCGAAAAATGCATTAAATTGTATCTTTGTCAAGCAACTAAATAAATAAAAAGATATGCAATAATAACTCTAAATTTAAAATACTTCGAATTTAATAAAATTTAATCTCAATTGTTGCAAGCTTGAAGATATTTTGATATTTAAAGAACGAAAAAACCTTGAATGAACACATTTAAAAAGCACATTATTAACGGGACTTTAAGTTGATTCACATAAACTTGATTGTTTGATCTAATAGTTACTATAAAGGATTTGTATGCCCGCGAAGTTCAAACATCATATGAATTAAATATTCCTCTTGATGAATTATTCGAGCTTAATATGCTGTGTCAACCATTCTAAGCTCAATGATCTATATGCATTTTGATAAAGCCCGTTCAAATTGAATCAACGAGTGAGTAAAACTCAATTCTCAAGCAATCGTCAAAAGCCTTCTAAAATATAAGCTGTTATAGGCATCTTTTTTAGTTTATTTATATATCTTAAAAAGAGACTTAGTTCTTTTGAACTTTATCAATTTAAATTTAAGGTGTAACTTACCTAGCTTATCTATTATGGCAGCCAGCTTTTAAGTTTATTTAGATTCATCAATTTTCATTAGCTATTCTAGTTAACTGATTGCATGGAGAGATATATAAAACTGTCCTAAAAGTGTGTGATGCATTATTTCTTTACTATGATTTTAACCTGAAAATTAAATTTCAGCATTAAAATTTTAGAAATTCGTCAATTTAATTTTCAATCTCCAATAAATACTTAATTTCCTATTTTGTGAGAATTAAGCATCTTCTCGTCGGCAAAAAGGGAAATGAAAAAAAAAATAATTTAGATTATTGAAAGTTGATTAAGCTCTATCAATTCATTTGAGCCGAAACTAAGTGAAAGTCTTGAAATTACTTCTTACAAATCTTAGCTTTCACAACAACAACACCCACAACAACAACAATAAAATAATTAAAGTAGATTTGCTTATTCATGAATGTATGAAAGATTTTTATTGTGAGTTGCTTTTATGTAATAAAGTGGTTTAAAGTATTACAAAAGATCAACTCTTGACTTGAATTTTTGTAGAACAAATGTACAGTTCGTTATTTATCATTTCAATCATGCTTTCGGAGTACTTCTTTGATTGATTCATTGACGATTTC
>ARYC01020048.1:0-25012 GCA_000711775.1 Oxytricha trifallax
TTTATTCGAGCTTAATATGCTGTGTAAACCATTCTAAGCTCAATGATCTATATGCATTTTGATAGAGCCCGTTCAAATTGAATCAACGAGTGAGTAAAACTCAATTCTCAAGCAATCGTCAAAAGCCTTCTAAAATATAAGCTGTTATAGGCATCTTTTTTAGTTTATTTATATATCTTAAAAAGAGACTTAGTTCTTTTGAACTTTATCAATTTAAATTTAAGGTGTAACTTACCTAGCTTATCTATTATGGCAGCCAGCTTTTAAGTTTATTTAGATTCATCAATTTTCATAAGCTATTCTAGTTAACTGATTGCATGGAGAGATATATAAAACTGTCCTAAAAGTGTGTGATGCATTATTTCTTTACTATGATTTTAACCTGAAAATTAAATTTCCGCAATAAAATTTTAGAAATTCGTCAATTTAATTTTCAATCTCCAATAAATACTTAATTTCCTATTTTGTGAGAATTAAGCATCTTCTCGTCGGCAAAAAGGGAAATGAAAAGAAAAAATAATTTAGATTATGAAAGTTGATTAAGCTCTATCAATTCATTTGAGCCGAAACTAAGTGAAAGTCTTGAAATTACTTCTTACAAATCTTAGCTTTCACAACAACAACAACAACAACAACAATAAAATAATTAAAGTAGATTTGCTTATTCATGAATGTATGAAAGATTTTTATTGTGAGTTGCTTTTATGTAATAAAGTGGTTTAAAGTATTACAAAAGATCAACTCTTGACTTGAATTTTTGTAGAACAAATGTACAGTTCGTTATTTATCATTTCAATCATGCTTTCGGAGTACTTCTTTGATTGATTCATTGACGATTTCTAGTAAAGTCACATTTAATTCTTGAGAAAAATGAATTCCTTTGCTTAATCTTCCCTGAAGACCGCACTCCCGTGGACCACAAGATGTTCAAATCATTCGTAAACCTAATCGAGTTTCAATAATCGTGACAGCCATTCGGAATTGACATTTTTAAAAACAAAAATGAAAAGAAACCTCAATTCACCAGATTATATCCACTATGAATGTATTCTGAACATTTGTCAGATGTTGTGGTGGACTACCTCTAATAAAATTTGCAAAGCAATTTTTCTGACTTTTAAAAAGTATGCAATTTGAATTCAATATTAGGACTTCGATGAAACTCTCACTAGGGTTCTTCTCTGCTAAGTTATAAACAAATTAATATATATGATTGTTCGATGTAAAAGAGTCTGTAAATGATTAAAATGCCATTTTTCAATTCTAAATTGTTACGAACCATAATTTCTATCTAAGCTTCAAATTTAGATGATTTGTAGATTTTCAAAGAAGCACGAAAGCATATTTTAAATTTAGTTCTTACAGACTTAATTAAAACATAGAAGTTTGACTTTGACAAGAGATCAAAGCCAATTCGAATTTCTTATGTAAAAATAATATTTTCAAATTTTGCCATTTTTTCAAAATTTAACATAAAATTTCAATTTTACTCAATAAATTTAAAGGTCATTTGATGATTTCTACAATCGCAAAGCTAGAAATTTACACTAATCTCTATCACAACTTGAAGTTTATTTTTTGTTATGAAACCTTATGCTGGAATTGTCAAAGTAAAAAGTTTTATGATATGACAAAGCATCGCAAAATGCATTAAATTCTATCCTTGTCAAGCAACTAAATAAATAAAAAGATATGCAATAATAACTCTAAATTTAAAATACTTCGAATTTAATAAAATTTAATCTCAATTGTTGCAAGCTTGAAGATATTTTGATATTTAAAGAACGAAAAAACCTTGAATGAACACATTTAAAAAGCACATTATTAACGGGACTTTAAGTTGATTCACATAAACTTGATTGTTTGATCTAATAGTTACTATAAAGGATTTGTATGCCCGCGAAGTTCAAACATCATATGAATTAAATATTCCTCTTGATGAATTATTCGAGCTTAATATGCTGTGTCAACCATTCTAAGCTCAATGATCTATATGCATTTTGATAAAGCCCGTTCAAATTGAATCAGCGAGTGAGTAAAACTCAATTCTCAAGCAATCGTCAAAAGCCTTCTAAAATATAAGCTGTTATAGGCATCTTTTTTAGTTTATTTATATATCTTAAAAAGAGACTTAGTTCTTTTGAACTTTATCAATTTAAATTTAAGGTGTAACTTACCTAGCTTATCTATTATGGGAGCCAGCTTTTAAGTTTATTTAGATTCATCAATTTTCATTAGCTATTCTAGTTAACTGATTGCATGGAGAGATATATAAAACTGTCCTAAAAGTGTGTGATGCATTATTTCTTTACTATGATTTTAACCTGAAAATTAAATTTCCGCAATAAAATTTTAGAAATTCGTCAATTTAATTTTCAATCTCCAATAAATACTTAATTTCCTATTTTGTGAGAATTAAGCATCTTCTCGTCGGCAAAAAGGGAAATGAAAAGATAAAATAATTTAGATTATGAAAGTTGATTAAGCTCTATCAATTCATTTGAGCCGAAACTAAGTGAAAGTCTTGAAATTACTTGTTACAAATCTTAGCTTTCACAACAAAACAACAACAACAACAACAATAAAATAATTAAAGTAGATTTGCTTATTCATGAATGTATGAAAGATTTTTATTGTGAGTTTCTTTTATGTAATAAAGTGGTTTAAAGTATTACAAAAGATCAACTCTTGACTTGAATTTTTGTAGAACAAATGTACAGTTCGTTATTTATCATTTCAATCATGCTTTCGGAGTACTTCTTTGATTGATTCATTGACGATTTCTAGTAAAGTCACAGTTAATTCTTGAGAAAAATGAATTCCTTTGCTTAATCTTCCCTGAAGACCGCACTCCCGTGGACCACAAGATGTTCAAATCATTCGTAAACCTAATCGAGTTTCAATAATCGTGACAGCCATTCGGAATTGACATTTTTAAAAACAAAAATGAAAAGAAACCTCAATTCACCAGATTATATCCACTATGAATGTATTCTGAACATTTGTCAGATGTTGTGGTGGACTACCTCTAATAAAATTTGCAAAGCAATTTTTCTGACTTTTAAAAAGTATGCAATTTGAATTCAATATTAGGACTTCGATGAAACTCTCACTAGGGTTCTTCTCTGCTAAGTTATAAACAAATTAATATATATGATTGTTCGATGTAAAAGAGTCTGTAAATGATTAAAATGCCATTTTTCAATTCTAAATTGTTACGAGCCATAATTTCTTTCTAAGCTTCAAATTTAGATGATAGATTTCAAAGCACGAAAGCATATTTTATAATTTAGTTCTTACAGAATTAATTAAAACATAGAAGTTTGACTTTGACGATAGATCAAAGCCAATTCGAATTTCTTATGTAAAAATAATATTTTCAAATTTTGCCATTTTTTCAAAATTTAACATAAAATTTCAATTTAACTCAATAAATTTAAAGGTCATTTGATGATTTCTACAATCGCAAAGCTAGAAATTTACACTAATCTCTATCACAACTTGAAATTTATTTTTTGTTATGAAACCTTATGCTGGAATTGTCAAAGAAAAAAGTTTTATGATGTGAGAAAGCATCGAAAAATGCATTAAATTCTATCCTTGTCAAGCAACTAAATAAATAAAAAGATATGCAATAATAACTCTAAATTTAAAATACTTCGAATTTAATAAAATTTAATCTCAATTGTTGCAAGCTTGAAGATATTTAGATATTTAAAGAACGAAAAAACCTTGAATGAACACATTTAAAAAGCACATTATTAACGGGACTTTAAGTTGATTCACATAAACTTGATTGTTTGATCTAATAGTTACTATAAAGGATTTGTATGCCCGCGAAGTTCAAACATCATATGAATTAAATATTCCTCTTGATGAATTATTCGAGCTTAATATGCTGTGTCAACCATTCTAAGCTCAATGATCTATATGCATTTTGATAAAGCCCGTTCAAATTGAATCAACGAGTGAGTAAAACTCAATTCTCAAGCAATCGTCAAAAGCCTTCTAAAATATAAGCTGTTATAGGCATCTTTTTTAGTTTATTTATATATCTTAAAAAGAGACTTAGTTCTTTTGAACTTTATCAATTTAAATTTAAGGTGTAACTTACCTAGCTTATCTATTATGGCAGCCAGCTTTTAAGTTTATTTAGATTCATCAATTTTCATTAGCTATTCTAGTTAACTGATTGCATGGAGAGATATATAAAACTGTCCTAAAAGTGTGTGATGCATTATTTCTTTACTATGATTTTAACCTGAAAATTAAATTTCCGCAATAAAATTTTAGAAATTCGTCAATTTAATTTTCAATCTCCAATAAATACTTAATTTCCTATTTTGTGAGAATTAAGCATCTTCTCGTCGGCAAAAAGGGAAATGAAAAGAAAAAATAATTTAGATTATTGAAAGTTGATTAAGCTCTATCAATTCATTTGAGCCGAAACTAAGTGAAAGTCTTGAAATTACTTCTTACAAATCTTAGCTTTCACAACAACAACAACAACAACAACAACAATAAAATAATTAAAGTAGATTTGCTTATTCATGAATGTATGAAAGATTTTTATTGTGAGTTGCTTTTATGTAATAAAGTGGTTTAAAGTATTACAAAAGATCAACTCTTGACTTGAATTTTTGTAGAACAAATGTACAGTTCGTTATTTATCATTTCAATCATGCTTTCGGAGTACTTCTTTGATTGATTCATTGACGATTTCTAGTAAAGTCACAGTTAATTCTTGAGAAAAATGAATTCCTTTGCTTAATCTTCCCTGAAGACCGCACTCCCGTGGACCACAAGATGTTCAAATCATTCGTAAACCTAATCGAGTTTCAATAATCGTGACAGCCATTCGGAATTGACATTTTTAAAAACAAAAATGAAAAGAAACCTCAATTCACCAGATTATATCCACTATGAATGTATTCTGAACATTTGTCAGATGTTGTGGTGGACTACCTCTAATAAAATTTGCAAAGCAATTTTTCTGACTTTTAAAAAGTATGCAATTTGAATTCAATATTAGGACTTCGATGAAACTCTCACTAGGGTTCTTCTCTGCTAAGTTATAAACAAATTAATATATATGATTGTTCGATGTAAAAGAGTCTGTAAATGATTAAAATGCCATTTTTCAATTCTAAATTGTTACGAGCCATAATTTCTTTCTAAGCTTCAAATTTAGATGATTTATAGATATTCAAAGCACGAAAGCACATTTTAAATTCAGTTCTTACAGACTTAATTAAAACATAGAAGTTTGACTTTGACGAGAGATCAAAGCCAATTCGAATTTCTTATGTAAAAATAATATTTTCAAATTTTGCCATTTTTTCAAAATTTATCATAAAATTTCAATTTTACTCAATAAATTTAAAGGTCATTTGGTGATTTCTACAATCGCAAAGCTAGAAATTTACACTAATCTCTATCGCAAATTGAAGTTTATTTCTTGTTATGAAACCTTATGCTGGAATTGTCAAAGTAAAAAGTTTTATGATATGACAAAGCATCGCAAAAAGCGATTAAATTCTATCCTTGTCAAGCAACTAAATAAATAAAAAGATATGCAATAATAACTCTAAATTTAAAATACTTCGAATTTAATAAAATTTAATCTCAATTGTTGCAAGCTTGAAGATATTTTGATATTTAAAGAACGAAAAAACCTTGAATGAACACATTTAAAAAGCACATTATTAACGGGACTTTAAGTTGATTCACATAAACTTGATTGTTTGATCTAATAGTTACTATAAAGGATTTGTATGCCCGCGAAGTTCAAACATCATATGAATTAAATATTCCTCTTGATGAATTATTCGAGCTTAATATGCTGTGTCAACCATTCTAAGCTCAATGATCTATATGCATTTTGATAAAGCCCGTTCAAATTGAATCAGCGAGTGAGTAAAACTCAATTCTCAAGCAATCGTCAAAAGCCTTCTAAAATATAAGCTGTTATAGGCATCTTTTTTAGTTTATTTATATATCTTAAAAAGAGACTTAGTTCTTTTGAACTTTATCAATTTAAATTTAAGGTGTAACTTACCTAGCTTATCTATTATGGGAGCCAGCTTTTAAGTTTATTTAGATTCATCAATTTTCATTAGCTATTCTAGTTAACTGATTGCATGGAGAGATATATAAAACTGTCCTAAAAGTGTGTGATGCATTATTTCTTTACTATGATTTTAACCTGAAAATTAAATTTCCGCAATAAAATTTTAGAAATTCGTCAATTTAATTTTCAATCTCCAATAAATACTTAATTTCCTATTTTGTGAGAATTAAGCATCTTCTCGTCGGCAAAAAGGGAAATGAAAAGATAAAATAATTTAGATTATGAAAGTTGATTAAGCTCTATCAATTCATTTGAGCCGAAACTAAGTGAAAGTCTTGAAATTACTTGTTACAAATCTTAGCTTTCACAACAACAACAACAACAACAACAATAAAATAATTAAAGTAGATTTGCTTATTCATGAATGTATGAAAGATTTTTATTGTGAGTTGCTTTTATGTAATAAAGTGGTTTAAAGTATTACAAAAGATCAACTCTTGACTTGAATTTTTGTAGAACAAATGTACAGTTCGTTATTTATCATTTCAATCATGCTTTCGGAGTACTTCTTTGATTGATTCATTGACGATTTCTAGTAAAGTCACAGTTAATTCTTGAGAAAAATGAATTCCTTTGCTTAATCTTCCCTGAAGACCGCACTCCCGTGGACCACAAGATGTTCAAATCATTCGTAAACCTAATCGAGTTTCAATAATCGTGACAGCCATTCGGAATTGACATTTTTAAAAACAAAAATGAAAAGAAACCTCAATTCACCAGATTATATCCACTATGAATGTATTCTGAACATTTGTCAGATGTTGTGGTGGACTACCTCTAATAAAATTTGCAAAGCAATTTTTCTGACTTTTAAAAAGTATGCAATTTGAATTCAATATTAGGACTTCGATGAAACTCTCACTAGGGTTCTTCTCTGCTAAGTTATAAACAAATTAATATATATGATTGTTCGATGTAAAAGAGTCTGTAAATGATTAAAATGCCATTTTTCAATTCTAAATTGTTACGAACCATAATTTCTATCTAAGCTTCAAATTTAGATGATTTGTAGATTTTCAAAGAAGCACGAAAGCATATTTTAAATTTAGTTCTTACAGACTTAATTAAAACATAGAAGTTTGACTTTGACAAGAGATCAAAGCCAATTCGAATTTCTTATGTAAAAATAATATTTTCAAATTTTGCCATTTTTTCAAAATTTAACATAAAATTTCAATTTTACTCAATAAATTTAAAGGTCATTTGGTGATTTCTACAATCGCAAAGCTAGAAATTTACACTAATCTCTATCGCAACTTGAAGTTTATTTCTTGTTATGAAACCTTATGCTGGAATTGTCAAAGTAAAAAGTTCTATGATATGACAAAGCATCGTAAAATGCTATTAAATTCTATCCTTGTCAAGCAACTAAATAAATAAAAAGATATGCAATAATAACTCTAAATTTAAAATACTTCGAATTTAATAAAATTTAATCTCAATTGTTGCAAGCTTGAAGATATTTAGATATTTAAAGAACGAAAAAACCTTGAATAAACACATTTAAAAAGCACATTATTAACGGGACTTTAAGTTGATTCACATAAACTTGATTGTTTGATCTAATAGTTACTATAAAGGATTTGTTTGCCCGCGAAGTTCAAACATCATATGAATTAAATATTCCTCTTGATGAATTATTCGAGCTTAATATGCTGTGTAAACCATTCTAAGCTCAATGATCTATATCCATTTTGATAAAGCCCGTTCAAATTGAATCAACGAGTGAGTAAAACTCAATTCTCAAGCAATCGTCAAAAGCCTTCTAAAATATAAGCTGTTATAGGCATCTTTTTTAGTTTATTTATATATCTTAAAAAGAGACTTAGTTCTTTTGAACTTTATCAATTTAAATTTAAGGTGTAACTTACCTAGCTTATCTATTATGGCAGCCAGCTTTTAAGTTTATTTAGATTCATCAATTTTCATTAGCTATTCTAGTTAACTGATTGCATGGAGAGATATATAAAACTGTCCTAAAAGTGTGTGATGCATTATTTCTTTTCTATGATTTTAACCTGAAAATTAAATTTCCGCAATAAAATTTTAGAAATTCGTCAATTTAATTTTCAATCTCCAATAAATACTTAATTTCCTATTTTGTGAGAATTAAGCATCTTCTCGTCGGCAAAAAGGGAAATGAAAAGATAAAATAATTTAGATTATGAAAGTTGATTAAGCTCTATCAATTCATTTGAGCCGAAACTAAGTGAAAGTCTTGAAATTACTTGTTACAAATCTTAGCTTTCACAACAACAACAACAACAACAACAATAAAATAATTAAAGTAGATTTGCTTATTCATGAATGTATGAAAGATTTTTATTGTGAGTTGCTTTTATGTAATAAAGTGGTTTAAAGTATTACAAAAGATCAACTCTTGACTTGAATTTTTGTAGAACAAATGTACAGTTCGTTATTTATCATTTCAATCATGATTTCGGAGTACTTCTTTGATTGATTCATTGACGATTTCTAGTAAAGTCACAGTTAATTCTTGAGAAAAATGAATTCCTTTGCTTAATCTTCCCTGAAGACCGCACTCCCGTGGACCACAAGATGTTCAAATCATTCGTAACCTAATCGAGTTTCAATAATCGTGACAGCCATTCGGAATTGACATTTTTAAAAACAAAAATGAAAAGAAACCTCAATTCACCAGATTATATCCACTATGAATGTATTCTGAACATTTGTCAGATGTTGTGGTGGACTACCTCTAATAAAATTTGCAAAGCAATTTTTCTGACTTTTAAAAAGTATGCAATTTGAATTCAATATTAGGACTTCGATGAAACTCTCACTAGGGTTCTTCTCTGCTAAGTTATAAACAAATTAATATATATGATTGTTCGATGTAAAAGAGTCTGTAAATGATTAAAATGCCATTTTTCAATTCTAAATTGTTACGAGCCATAATTTCTTTCTAAGCTTCAAATTTAGATGATTTATAGATATTCAAAGCACGAAAGCACATTTTAAATTCAGTTCTTACAGACTTAATTAAAACATAGAAGTTTGACTTTGACGAGAGATCAAAGCCAATTCGAATTTCTTATGTAAAAATAATATTTTCAAATTTTGCCATTTTTTCAAAATTTAACATAAAAATTTCAATTTTACTCAATAAATTTTAAGGTCATTTGATGATTTCTACAATCGCAAAGCTAGAAATTTACACTAATGCCTATCGCAACTTGAAGTTTATTTTTTGTTTTGAAACCTTATGCTGGAATTGTCAAAGTAAAAAGTTTTATGACATGACAGAGCATCGCAAAAAGCATTAAATTCTATCCTTGTCAAGCAACTAAATAAATAAAAAGATATGCAATAATAACTCTAAATTTAAAATACTTCGAATTTAATAAAATTTAATCTCAATTGTTGCAAGCTTGAAGATATTTTGATATTTAAAGAACGAAAAAACCTTGAATGAACACATTTAAAAAGCACATTATTAACGGGACTTTAAGTTGATTCACATAAACTTGATTGTTTGATCTAATAGTTACTATAAAGGATTTGTATGCCCGCGAAGTTCAAACATCATATGAATTAAATATTCCTCTTGATGAATTATTCGAGCTTAATATGCTGTGTCAACCATTCTAAGCTCAATGATCTATATGCATTTTGATAAAGCCCGTTCAAATTGAATCAGCGAGTGAGTAAAACTCAATTCTCAAGCAATCGTCAAAAGCCTTCTAAAATATAAGCTGTTATAGGCATCTTTTTTAGTTTATTTATATATCTTAAAAAGAGACTTAGTTCTTTTGAACTTTATCAATTTAAATTTAAGGTGTAACTTACCTAGCTTATCTATTATGGGAGCCAGCTTTTAAGTTTATTTAGATTCATCAATTTTCATTAGCTATTCTAGTTAACTGATTGCATGGAGAGATATATAAAACTGTCCTAAAAGTGTGTGATGCATTATTTCTTTACTATGATTTTAACCTGAAAATTAAATTTCCGCAATAAAATTTTAGAAATTCGTCAATTTAATTTTCAATCTCCAATAAATACTTAATTTCCTATTTTGTGAGAATTAAGCATCTTCTCGTCGGCAAAAAGGGAAATGAAAAGAAAAAATAATTTAGATTATTGAAAGTTGATTAAGCTCTATCAATTCATTTGAGCCGAAACTAAGTGAAAGTCTTGAAATTACTTCTTACAAATCTTAGCTTTCACAACAAAACAACAACAACAACAACAATAAAATAATTAAAGTAGATTTGCTTATTCATGAATGTATGAAAGATTTTTATTGTGAGTTGCTTTTATGTAATAAAGTGGTTTAAAGTATTACAAAAGATCAACTCTTGACTTGAATTTTTGTAGAACAAATGTACAGTTCGTTATTTATCATTTCAATCATGCTTTCGGAGTACTTCTTTGATTGATTCATTGACGATTTCTAGTAAAGTCACAGTTAATTCTTGAGAAAAATGAATTCCTTTGCTTAATCTTCACTGAAGACCGCACTCCCGTGGACCACAAGATGTTCAAATCATTCGTAACCTAATCGAGTTTCAATAATCGTGACAGCCATTCGGAATTGACATTTTTAAAAACAAAAATGAAAAGAAACCTCAATTCACCAGATTATATCCACTATGAATGTATTCTGAACATTTGTCAGATGTTGTGGTGGACTACCTCTAATAAAATTTGCAAAGCAATTTTTCTGACTTTTAAAAAGTATGCAATTTGAATTCAATATTAGGACTTCGATGAAACTCTCACTAGGGTTCTTCTCTGCTAAGTTATAAACAAATTAATATATATGATTGTTCGATGTAAAAGAGTCTGTAAATGATTAAAATGCCATTTTTCAATTCTAAATTGTTACGAGCCATAATTTCTTTCTAAGCTTCAAATTTAGATGATTTATAGATATTCAAAGCACGAAAGCACATTTTAAATTCAGTTCTTACAGACTTAATTAAAACATAGAAGTTTGACTTTGACGAGAGATCAAAGCAAATTCGAATTTCTCACTAAAAAATATATTCAAATCTGCCATTTTTTCAAAATTTAACATAAAATTTCAATTTTACTCAATAAATTTAAAGGTCATTTGATGATTTCTACAATCGCAAAGCTAGAAATTTACACTAATCTCTATCACACTTGAAATTTATTTCTTGTTATGAAACCTTATGCTACAATTGTCAAAGAAAAAAGTTTTATGATATGACAAAGCATCGAAAAATGCATTAAATTCTATCCTGGTCAAGCAACTAATAAATAAAAAGATATGCAATAATAACTCTAAATTTAAAATACTTCGAATTTAATAAAATTTAATCTCAATTGTTGCAAGCTTGAAGATATTTAGATATTTAAAGAACGAAAAAACCTTGAATAAACACATTTAAAAAGCACATTATTAACGGGACTTTAAGTTGATTCACATAAACTTGATTGTTTGATCTAATAGTTACTATAAAGGATTTGTATGCCCGCGAAGTTCAAACATCATATGAATTAAATATTCCTCTTGATGAATTATTCGAGCTTAATATGCTGTGTAAACCATTCTAAGCTCAATGATCTATATCCATTTTGATAAAGCCCGTTCAAATTGAATCAACGAGTGAGTAAAACTCAATTCTCAAGCAATCGTCAAAAGCCTTCTAAAATATAAGCTGTTATAGGCATCTTTTTTAGTTTATTTATATATCTTAAAAAGAGACTTAGTTCTTTTGAACTTTATCAATTTAAATTTAAGGTGTAACTTACCTAGCTTATCTATTATGGCAGCCAGCTTTTAAGTTTATTTAGATTCATCAATTTTCATTAGCTATTCTAGTTAACTGATTGCATGGAGAGATATATAAAACTGTCCTAAAAGTGTGTGATGCATTATTTCTTTACTATGATTTTAACCTGAAAATTAAATTTCCGCAATAAAATTTTAGAAATTCGTCAATTTAATTTTCAATCTCCAATAAATACTTAATTTCCTATTTTGTGAGAATTAAGCATCTTCTCGTCGGCAAAAAGGGAAATGAAAAGAAAAAATAATTTAGATTATTGAAAGTTGATTAAGCTCTATCAATTCATTTGAGCCGAAACTAAGTGAAAGTCTTGAAATTACTTCTTACAAATCTTAGCTTTCACAACAACGAACACAACAACAACAACAATAAAATAATTAAAGTAGATTTGCTTATTCATGAATGTATGAAAGATTTTTATTGTGAGTTGCTTTTATGTAATAAAGTGGTTTAAAGTATTACAAAAGATCAACTCTTGACTTGAATTTTTGTAGAACAAATGTACAGTTCGTTATTTATCATTTCAATCATGATTTCGGAGTACTTCTTTGATTGATTCATTGACGATTTCTAGTAAAGTCACAGTTAATTCTTGAGAAAAATGAATTCCTTTGCTTAATCTTCCCTGAAGACCGCACTCCCGTGGACCACAAGATGTTCAAATCATTCGTAAACTAATCGAGTTTCAATAATCGTGACAGCCATTCGGAATTGACATTTTTAAAAACAAAAATGAAAAGAAACCTCAATTCACCAGATTATATCCACTATGAATGTATTCTGAACATTTGTCAGATGTTGTGGTGGACTACCTCTAATAAAATTTGCAAAGCAATTTTTCTGACTTTTAAAAAGTATGCAATTTGAATTCAATATTAGGACTTCGATGAAACTCTCACTAGGGTTCTTCTCTGCTAAGTTATAAACAAATTAATATAATGATTGATCGATGTAAAAGAGTCTGTAAATGATTAAAATGCCATTTTTCAATTCTAAATTCTCAAGAGCCATAATTTCTTTCTAAGCTTCAAATTTAGATGATGTATAATATCCAAAGCACGAAAACACATTTTAAATTCAATTCTTACAGACTTAATCAAAACAAAGAAGTTCGAATTTGAAGAGAGATCAAAGCAAATTCAAATTTCTTATGTAAAAAAAATATATTCAAATTTATCAAATCTTCTAATTTTTACTCAATAAATATAAAGGTCATTTGGTGATTTCTACAATCGCAAAGCTAGAAATTTACACTAATCTCTATCGCAACTTGAAGTTTATTTCTTGTTATGAAACCTTATGCTGGAATTGTCAAAGTAAAAAGTTTTATGACATGACAAAGCATCGCAAAAAGCATTAAATTCTATCCTTGTCAAGCAACTAAATAAATAAAAAGATATGCAATAATAACTCTAAATTTAAAATACTTCGAATTTAATAAAATTTAATCTCAATTGTTGCAAGCTTGAAGATATTTTGATATTTAAAGAACGAAAAAACCTTGAATGAACACATTTAAAAAGCACATTATTAACGGGACTTTAAGTTGATTCACATAAACTTGATTGTTTGATCTAATAGTTACTATAAAGGATTTGTATGCCCGCGAAGTTCAAACATCATATGAATTAAATATTCCTCTTGATGAATTATTCGAGCTTAATATGCTGTGTAAACCATTCTAAGCTCAATGATCTATATCCATTTTGATAAAGCCCGTTCAAATTGAATCAACGAGTGAGTAAAACTCAATTCTCAAGCAATCGTCAAAAGCCTTCTAAAATATAAGCTGTTATAGGCATCTTTTTTAGTTTATTTATATATCTTAAAAAGAGACTTAGTTCTTTTGAACTTTATCAATTTAAATTTAAGGTGTAACTTACCTAGCTTATCTATTATGGCAGCCAGCTTTTAAGTTTATTTAGATTCATCAATTTTCATTAGCTATTCTAGTTAACTGATTGCATGGAGAGATATATAAAACTGTCCTAAAAGTGTGTGATGCATTATTTCTTTACTATGATTTTAACCTGAAAATTAAATTTCCGCAATAAAATTTTAGAAATTCGTCAATTTAATTTTCAATCTCCAATAAATACTTAATTTCCTATTTTGTGAGAATTAAGCATCTTCTCGTCGGCAAAAAGGGAAATGAAAAGAAAAAATAATTTAGATTATTGAAAGTTGATTAAGCTCTATCAATTCATTTGAGCCGAAACTAAGTGAAAGTCTTGAAATTACTTCTTACAAATCTTAGCTTTCACAACAACAACAACAACAACAACAACAATAAAATAATTAAAGTAGATTTGCTTATTCATGAATGTATGAAAGATTTTTATTGTGAGTTGCTTTTATGTAATAAAGTGGTTTAAAGTATTACAAAAGATCAACTCTTGACTTGAATTTTTGTAGAACAAATGTACAGTTCGTTATTTATCATTTCAATCATGCTTTCGGAGTACTTCTTTGATTGATTCATTGACGATTTCTAGTAAAGTCACAGTTAATTCTTGAGAAAAATGAATTCCTTTGCTTAATCTTCCCTGAAGACCGCACTCCCGTGGACCACAAGATGTTCAAATCATTCGTAAACCTAATCGAGTTTCAATAATCGTGACAGCCATTCGGAATTGACATTTTTAAAAACAAAAATGAAAAGAAACCTCAATTCACCAGATTATATCCACTATGAATGTATTCTGAACATTTGTCAGATGTTGTGGTGGACTACCTCTAATAAAATTTGCAAAGCAATTTTTCTGACTTTTAAAAAGTATGCAATTTGAATTCAATATTAGGACTTCGATGAAACTCTCACTAGGGTTCTTCTCTGCTAAGTTATAAACAAATTAATATATATGATTGTTCGATGTAAAAGAGTCTGTAAATGATTAAAATGCCATTTTTCAATTCTAAATTGTTACGAGCCATAATTTCTTTCTAAGCTTCAAATTTAGATGATTTATAGATATTCAAAGCACGAAAGCACATTTTAAATTCAGTTCTTACAGACTTAATTAAAACATAGAAGTTTGACTTTGACGAGAGATCAAAGCCAATTCGAATTTCTTATGTAAAAATAATATTTTCAAATTTTGCCATTTTTTCAAAATTTAACATAAAATTTCAATTTAACTCAATAAATTTAAAGGTCATTTGATGATTTCTACAATCGCAAAGCTAGAAATTTACACTAATCTCTATCACAACTTGAAATTTATTTTTTGTTATGAAACCTTATGCTGGAATTGTCAAAGAAAAAAGTTTTATGATGTGAGAAAGCATCGAAAAATGCATTAAATTCTATCCTTGTCAAGCAACTAAATAAATAAAAAGATATGCAATAATAACTCTAAATTTAAAATACTTCGAATTTAATAAAATTTAATCTCAATTGTTGCAAGCTTGAAGATATTTTGATATTTAAAGAACGAAAAAACCTTGAATGAACACATTTAAAAAGCACATTATTAACGGGACTTTAAGTTGATTCACATAAACTTGATTGTTTGATCTAATAGTTACTATAAAGGATTTGTATGCCCGCGAAGTTCAAACATCATATGAATTAAATATTCCTCTTGATGAATTATTCGAGCTTAATATGCTGTGTCAACCATTCTAAGCTCAATGATCTATATGCATTTTGATAAAGCCCGTTCAAATTGAATCAACGAGTGAGTAAAACTCAATTCTCAAGCAATCGTCAAAAGCCTTCTAAAATATAAGCTGTTATAGGCATCTTTTTTAGTTTATTTATATATCTTAAAAAGAGACTTAGTTCTTTTGAACTTTATCAATTTAAATTTAAGGTGTAACTTACCTAGCTTATCTATTATGGCAGCCAGCTTTTAAGTTTATTTAGATTCATCAATTTTCATTAGCTATTCTAGTTAACTGATTGCATGGAGAGATATATAAAACTGTCCTAAAAGTGTGTGATGCATTATTTCTTTACTATGATTTTAACCTGAAAATTAAATTTCAGCAATAAAATTTTAGAAATTCGTCAATTTAATTTTCAATCTCCAATAAATACTTAATTTCCTATTTTGTGAGAATTAAGCATCTTCTCGTCGGCAAAAAGGGAAATGAAAAGAAAAAATAATTTAGATTATTGAAAGTTGATTAAGCTCTATCAATTCATTTGAGCCGAAACTAAGTGAAAGTCTTGAAATTACTTCTTACAAATCTTAGCTTTCACAACAACAACACAACAACAACAACAATAAAATAATTAAAGTAGATTTGCTTATTCATGAATGTATGAAAGATTTTTATTGTGAGTTGCTTTTATGTAATAAAGTGGTTTAAAGTATTACAAAAGATCAACTCTTGACTTGAATTTTTGTAGAACAAATGTACAGTTCGTTATTTATCATTTCAATCATGCTTTCGGAGTACTTCTTTGATTGATTCATTGACGATTTCTAGTAAAGTCACATTTAATTCTTGAGAAAAATGAATTCCTTTGCTTAATCTTCCCTGAAGACCGCACTCCCGTGGACCACAAGATGTTCAAATCATTCGTAAACCTAATCGAGTTTCAATAATCGTGACAGCCATTCGGAATTGACATTTTTAAAAACAAAAATGAAAAGAAACCTCAATTCACCAGATTATATCCACTATGAATGTATTCTGAACATTTGTCAGATGTTGTGGTGGACTACCTCTAATAAAATTTGCAAAGCAATTTTTCTGACTTTTAAAAAGTATGCAATTTGAATTCAATATTAGGACTTCGATGAAACTCTCACTAGGGTTCTTCTCTGCTAAGTTATAAACAAATTATATATATGATTGTTCGATGTAAAAGAGTCTGTAAATGATTAAAATGCCATTTTTCAATTCTAAATTGTTACGAGCCATAATTTCTTTCTAAGCTTCAAATTTAGATGATTTATAGATATTCAAAGCACGAAAGCACATTTTAAATTCAGTTCTTACAGACTTAATTAAAACATAGAAGTTTGACTTTGACGAGAGATCAAAGCCAATTCGAATTTCTTATGTAAAAATAATATTTTCAAATTTTGCCATTTTTTCAAAATTTAACATAAAATTTCAATTTAACTCAATAAATTTAAAGGTCATTTGATGATTTCTACAATCGCAAAGCTAGAAATTTACACTAATCTCTATCACAACTTGAAATTTATTTTTTGTTATGAAACCTTATGCTGGAATTGTCAAAGAAAAAAGTTTTATGATGTGAGAAAGCATCGAAAAATGCATTAAATTCTATCCTTGTCAAGCAACTAAATAAATAAAAAGATATGCAATAATAACTCTAAATTTAAAATACTTCGAATTTAATAAAATTTAATCTCAATTGTTGCAAGCTTGAAGATATTTTGATATTTAAAGAACGAAAAAACCTTGAATGAACACATTTAAAAAGCACATTATTAACGGGACTTTAAGTTGATTCACATAAACTTGATTGTTTGATCTAATAGTTACTATAAAGGATTTGTATGCCCGCGAAGTTCAAACATCATATGAATTAAATATTCCTCTTGATGAATTATTCGAGCTTAATATGCTGTGTCAACCATTCTAAGCTCAATGATCTATATGCATTTTGATAAAGCCCGTTCAAATTGAATCAACGAGTGAGTAAAACTCAATTCTCAAGCAATCGTCAAAAGCCTTCTAAAATATAAGCTGTTATAGGCATCTTTTTTAGTTTATTTATATATCTTAAAAAGAGACTTAGTTCTTTTGAACTTTATCAATTTAAATTTAAGGTGTAACTTACCTAGCTTATCTATTATGGGAGCCAGCTTTTAAGTTTATTTAGATTCATCAATTTTCATTAGCTATTCTAGTTAACTGATTGCATGGAGAGATATATAAAACTGTCCTAAAAGTGTGTGATGCATTATTTCTTTACTATGATTTTAACCTGAAAATTAAATTTCCGCAATAAAATTTTAGAAATTCGTCAATTTAATTTTCAATCTCCAATAAATACTTAATTTCCTATTTTGTGAGAATTAAGCATCTTCTCGTCGGCAAAAAGGGAAATGAAAAGAAAAAATAATTTAGATTATTGAAAGTTGATTAAGCTCTATCAATTCATTTGAGCCGAAACTAAGTGAAAGTCTTGAAATTACTTCTTACAAATCTTAGCTTTCACAACAACAACAACAACAACAACAATAAAATAATTAAAGTAGATTTGCTTATTCATGAATGTATGAAAGATTTTTATTGTGAGTTGCTTTTATGTAATAAAGTGGTTTAAAGTATTACAAAAGATCAACTCTTGACTTGAATTTTTGTAGAACAAATGTACAGTTCGTTATTTATCATTTCAATCATGCTTTCGGAGTACTTCTTTGATTGATTCATTGACGATTTCTAGTAAAGTCACATTTAATTCTTGAGAAAAATGAATTCCTTTGCTTAATCTTCCCTGAAGACCGCACTCCCGTGGACCACAAGATGTTCAAATCATTCGTAAACCTAATCGAGTTTCAATAATCGTGACAGCCATTCGGAATTGACATTTTTAAAAACAAAAATGAAAAGAAACCTCAATTCACCAGATTATATCCACTATGAATGTATTCTGAACATTTGTCAGATGTTGTGGTGGACTACCTCTAATAAAATTTGCAAAGCAATTTTTCTGACTTTTAAAAAGTATGCAATTTGAATTCAATATTAGGACTTCGATGAAACTCTCACTAGGGTTCTTCTCTGCTAAGTTATAAACAAATTAATATATATGATTGTTCGATGTAAAAGAGTCTGTAAATGATTAAAATGCCATTTTTCAATTCTAAATTGTTACGAGCCATAATTTCTTTCTAAGCTTCAAATTTAGATGATTTATAGATATTCAAAGCACGAAAGCACATTTTAAATTCAGTTCTTACAGACTTAATTAAAACATAGAAGTTTGACTTTGACGAGAGATCAAAGCCAATTCGAATTTCTTATGTAAAAATAATATTTTCAAATTTTGCCATTTTTTCAAAATTTAACATAAAAATTTCAATTTTACTCAATAAATTTTAAGGTCATTTGATGATTTCTACAATCGCAAAGCTAGAAATTTACACTAATGCCTATCGCAACTTGAAGTTTATTTTTTGTTTTGAAACCTTATGCTGGAATTGTCAAAGTAAAAAGTTTTATGACATGACAGAGCATCGCAAAAAGCATTAAATTCTATCCTTGTCAAGCAACTAAATAAATAAAAAGATATGGAATAATAACTCTAAATTTAAAATACTTCGAATTTAATAAAATTTAATCTCAATTGTTGCAAGCTTGAAGATATTTTGATATTTAAAGAACGAAAAAACCTTGAATGAACACATTTAAAAAGCACATTATTAACGGGACTTTAAGTTGATTCACATAAACTTGATTGTTTGATCTAATAGTTACTATAAAGGATTTGTATGCCCGCGAAGTTCAAACATCATATGAATTAAATATTCCTCTTGATGAATTATTCGAGCTTAATATGCTGTGTCAACCATTCTAAGCTCAATGATCTATATGCATTTTGATAAAGCCCGTTCAAATTGAATCAACGAGTGAGTAAAACTCAATTCTCAAGCAATCGTCAAAAGCCTTCTAAAATATAAGCTGTTATAGGCATCTTTTTTAGTTTATTTATATATCTTAAAAAGAGACTTAGTTCTTTTGAACTTTATCAATTTAAATTTAAGGTGTAACTTACCTAGCTTATCTATTATGGGAGCCAGCTTTTAAGTTTATTTAGATTCATCAATTTTCATTAGCTATTCTAGTTAACTGATTGCATGGAGAGATATATAAAACTGTCCTAAAAGTGTGTGATGCATTATTTCTTTACTATGATTTTAACCTGAAAATTAAATTTCCGCAATAAAATTTTAGAAATTCGTCAATTTAATTTTCAATCTCCAATAAATACTTAATTTCCTATTTTGTGAGAATTAAGCATCTTCTCGTCGGCAAAAAGGGAAATGAAAAGAAAAAATAATTTAGATTATTGAAAGTTGATTAAGCTCTATCAATTCATTTGAGCCGAAACTAAGTGAAAGTCTTGAAATTACTTCTTACAAATCTTAGCTTTCACAACAACAACAACACAACACACAAACAACAACAACAATAAAATAATTAAAGTAGATTTGCTTATTCATGAATGTATGAAAGATTTTTATTGTGAGTTTCTTTTATGTAATAAAGTGGTTTAAAGTATTACAAAAGATCAACTCTTGACTTGAATTTTTGTAGAACAAATGTACAGTTCGTTATTTATCATTTCAATCATGCTTTCGGAGTACTTCTTTGATTGATTCATTGACGATTTCTAGTAAAGTCACAGTTAATTCTTGAGAAAAATGAATTCCTTTGCTTAATCTTCACTGAAGACCGCACTCCCGTGGACCACAAGATGTTCAAATCATTCGTAAACCTAATCGAGTTTCAATAATCGTGACAGCCATTCGGAATTGACATTTTTAAAAACAAAAATGAAAAGAAACCTCAATTCACCAGATTATATCCACTATGAATGTATTCTGAACATTTGTCAGATGTTGTGGTGGACTACCTCTAATAAAATTTGCAAAGCAATTTTTCTGACTTTTAAAAAGTATGCAATTTGAATTCAATATTAGGACTTCGATGAAACTCTCACTAGGGTTCTTCTCTGCTAAGTTATAAACAAAAAATATATATGATTGATCGATGTAAAAGAGTCTGTAAATGATTAAAATGCCATTTTTCAATTCTAAATTGTTACGAACCATAATTTCTATCTAAGCTTCAAATTTAGATGATTTGGAGATTTTCAAAGAAGCACGAAAGCATATTTTAAATTTAGTTCTAACAGACTTAATTAAAACATAGAAGTTTGACTTTGACAAGAGATCAAAGCAAATTCAAATTTCTTATGCAAAAATATAATCAAATTTGCCATTTTTTCAAAATTTAACATAAAATTTCAATTTAACTCAATAAATTTAAAGGTCATTTGATGATTTCTACAATCGCAAAGCTAGAAATTTACACTAATCCCTATCACAACTTGAAATTTATTTTTTGTTATGAAACCTTATGCTGGAATTGTCAAAGAAAAAAGTTTTATGACATGACAAAGCATCGAAAAAAGCATTAAATTCTATCCTTGTCAAGCAACTAAATAAATAAAAAGATATGCAATAATAACTCTAAATTTAAAATACTTCGAATTTAATAAAATTTAATCTCAATTGTTGCAAGCTTGAAGATATTTTGATATTTAAAGAACGAAAAAACCTTGAATGAACACATTTAAAAAGCACATTATTAACGGGACTTTAAGTTGATTCACATAAACTTGATTGTTTGATCTAATAGTTACTATAAAGGATTTGTATGCCCGCGAAGTTCAAACATCATATGAATTAAATATTCCTCTTGATGAATTATTCGAGCTTAATATGCTGTGTCAACCATTCTAAGCTCAATGATCTATATGCATTTTGATAAAGCCCGTTCAAATTGAATCAGCGAGTGAGTAAAACTCAATTCTCAAGCAATCGTCAAAAGCCTTCTAAAATATAAGCTGTTATAGGCATCTTTTTTAGTTTATTTATATATCTTAAAAAGAGACTTAGTTCTTTTGAACTTTATCAATTTAAATTTAAGGTGTAACTTACCTAGCTTATCTATTATGGGAGCCAGCTTTTAAGTTTATTTAGATTCATCAATTTTCATTAGCTATTCTAGTTAACTGATTGCATGGAGAGATATATAAAACTGTCCTAAAAGTGTGTGATGCATTATTTCTTTACTATGATTTTAACCTGAAAATTAAATTTCCGCAATAAAATTTTAGAAATTCGTCAATTTAATTTTCAATCTCCAATAAATACTTAATTTCCTATTTTGTGAGAATTAAGCATCTTCTCGTCGGCAAAAAGGGAAATGAAAAGATAAAATAATTTAGATTATGAAAGTTGATTAAGCTCTATCAATTCATTTGAGCCGAAACTAAGTGAAAGTCTTGAAATTACTTGTTACAAATCTTAGCTTTCACAACAACAACAACAACAACAATAAAATAATTAAAGTAGATTTGCTTATTCATGAATGTATGAAAGATTTTTATTGTGAGTTTCTTTTATGTAATAAAGTGGTTTAAAGTATTACAAAAGATCAACTCTTGACTTGAATTTTTGTAGAACAAATGTACAGTTCGTTATTTATCATTTCAATCATGCTTTCGGAGTACTTCTTTGATTGATTCATTGACGATTTCTAGTAAAGTCACAGTTAATTCTTGAGAAAAATGAATTCCTTTGCTTAATCTTCACTGAAGACCGCACTCCCGTGGACCACAAGATGTTCAAATCATTCGTAAACCTAATCGAGTTTCAATAATCGTGACAGCCATTCGGAATTGACATTTTTAAAAACAAAAATGAAAAGAAACCTCAATTCACCAGATTATATCCACTATGAATGTATTCTGAACATTTGTCAGATGTTGTGGTGGACTACCTCTAATAAAATTTGCAAAGCAATTTTTCTGACTTTTAAAAAGTATGCAATTTGAATTCAATATTAGGACTTCGATGAAACTCTCACTAGGGTTCTTCTCTGCTAAGTTATAAACAAATTAATATATATGATTGTTCGATGTAAAAGAGTCTGTAAATGATTAAAATGCCATTTTTCAATTCTAATTGTTACGAACCATAATTTCTATCTAAGCTTCAAATTTAGATGATTTGTAGATTTTCAAAGAAGCACGAAAGCATATTTTAAATTCAGTTCTAACAGACTTAATAAAAAAAAAGAAGTTTGACTTTGACAAAAGATCAAAGAAAATTCGAATTTCTTATATAAAAATAAAATGATCAAAATTTGCAATTTTTTAAAAATTTAACATAAAATTTCAATTTAACTCAATAAATTTAAAGGTCATTTGATGATTTCAACAATCGCAAAGCTAGAAATTTACACTAATCTCTATCACAACTTGAAATTTATTTCTTGTTATGAAAACTTATGCAGGAATTGTCAAAGAAAAAAGTTTATGATAAGACAAAGCATCGAAAAATGCATTAAATTCTATCCTTGTCAAGCAACTAAATAAATAAAAAGATATGCAATAATAACTCTAAATTTAAAATACTTCGAATTTAATAAAATTTAATCTCAATTGTTGCAAGCTTGAAGATATTTAGATATTTAAAGAACGAAAAAACCTTGAATAAACACATTTAAAAAGCACATTATAACGGGACTTTAAGTTGATTCACATAAACTTGATTGTTTGATCTAATAGTTACTATAAAGGATTTGTATGCCCGCGAAGTTCAAACATCATATGAATTAAATATTCCTCTTGATGAATTATTCGAGCTTAATATGCTGTGTAAACCATTCTAAGCTCAATGATCTATATCCATTTTGATAAAGCCCGTTCAAATTGAATCAACGAGTGAGTAAAACTCAATTCTCAAGCAATCGTCAAAAGCCTTCTAAAATATAAGCTGTTATAGGCATCTTTTTTAGTTTATTTATATATCTTAAAAAGAGACTTAGTTCTTTTGAACTTTATCAATTTAAATTTAAGGTGTAACTTACCTAGCTTATCTATTATGGCAGCCAGCTTTTAAGTTTATTTAGATTCATCAATTTTCATTAGCTATTCTAGTTAACTGATTGCATGGAGAGATATATAAAACTGTCCTAAAAGTGTGTGATGCATTATTTCTTTACTATGATTTTAACCTGAAAATTAAATTTCAGCAATAAAATTTTAGAAATTCGTCAATTTAATTTTCAATCTCCAATAAATACTTAATTTCCTATTTTGTGAGAATTAAGCATCTTCTCGTCGGCAAAAAGGGAAATGAAAGAAAAAATAATTTAGATTATGAAAGTTGATTAAGCTCTATCAATTCATTTGAGCCGAAACTAAGTGAAAGTCTTGAAATTACTTCTTACAAATCTTAGCTTTCACAACAACAACAACAACAACAATAAAATAATTAAAGTAGATTTGCTTATTCATGAATGTATGAAAGATTTTTATTGTGAGTTGCTTTTATGTAATAAAGTGGTTTAAAGTATTACAAAAGATCAACTCTTGACTTGAATTTTTGTAGAACAAATGTACAGTTCGTTATTTATCATTTCAATCATGCTTTCGGAGTACTTCTTTGATTGATTCATTGACGATTTCTAGTAAAGTCACAGTTAATTCTTGAGAAAAATGAATTCCTTTGCTTAATCTTCCCTGAAGACCGCACTCCCGTGGACCACAAGATGTTCAAATCATTCGTAAACCTAATCGAGTTTCAATAATCGTGACAGCCATTCGGAATTGACATTTTTAAAAACAAAAATGAAAAGAAACCTCAATTCACCAGATTATATCCACTATGAATGTATTCTGAACATTTGTCAGATGTTGTGGTGGACTACCTCTAATAAAATTTGCAAAGCAATTTTTCTGACTTTTAAAAAGTATGCAATTTGAATTCAATATTAGGACTTCGATGAAACTCTCACTAGGGTTCTTCTCTGCTAAGTTATAAACAAATTAATATATATGATTGTTCGATGTAAAAGAGTCTGTAAATGATTAAAATGCCATTTTTCAATTCTAAATTGTTACGAGCCATAATTTCTTTCTAAGCTTCAAATTTAGATGATTTATAGATATTCAAAGCACGAAAGCACATTTTAAATTCAGTTCTTACAGACTTAATTAAAACATAGAAGTTTGACTTTGACGAGAGATCAAAGCCAATTCGAATTTCTTATGTAAAAATAATATTTTCAAATTTTGCCATTTTTTCAAAATTTATCATAAAATTTCAATTTTACTCAATAAATATAAAGGTCATTTGGTGATTTCTACAATCGCAAAGCTAGAAATTTACACTAATCTCTATCGCAACTTGAAGTTTATTTCTTGTTATGAAAACTTATGCAGGAATTGTCAAAGTAAAATGTTTATGATAAGACAAAGCATCGTAAAATGCATATTAAATTCTATCCTTGTCAAGCAACTAAATAAATAAAAAGATATGCAATAACTCTCATTCGCAATTTTTATTTAAAATACTTCGAATTTAATAAA
>ARYC01020049.1:0-19398 GCA_000711775.1 Oxytricha trifallax
TTTCATCGCATCCTCGTAGAGATTAGTGACTAAAATCTCTGGGTAGTTTGGTATATCTATCAACTTTATTTCATTGTTTTTGAAGGCTCTTTTCTCATCGCAGAGTATAGCTTTTAAGAATGAAATTTTAGTACCTTTCATCGTTGGAAGGAATAAACCAACTATAGTATGTGATTAAGTATATGTCACATGCTTACCATGCTGAGTGAGGTATCGATAGAGATCTTCCTTCTTCTAAATCTTGAGATCATTTCTTAAGCTTCAACCCTCTTCATTGCAGTACTTATAGATTCCCTCCTTGTTCCTTCTCTTCTTATTGAATTTCAAATTATAATATATAGAGTTCTGGATCCTACAATTAAAAATCTTAGTATTAAATATGGGCATCTTATAGGAGGTCAACCTGGTAAGGATACGTGGAGAAAGCTTGGCAGAAGCTGTATCAAACTTTAGAGATGGAGCTCCATTATTATCAATTTAGTTCCATTAAATTAGTACTAAATTTGTTTAAACTTAATTAGTACCGGTACTAAATTCGTTTAAATTTAATTGGTACCAATATAATAGTACCAAAACTTAATTAGTACCAAGTTTTAAACTAATGAGGTTTTAATGGAAAAGTTCCAAAATGGTTCAAAACCTAATTGGTACCAGTACCAACTCAATTTTATACTTGGTTGGTACCTAAATCGAAATTATTAAGTATGAAATTAGAAAAATTATATTTATAAACTAAGCATAAATATGATCTCTAACACCTTATATTCAACCATAATTGTTGTCGTATCAACTCCTATCCAGAGTGACTATAGCCAGAATAGTTATTAGAGCTTTATAATAGAAATTTAAATTTGAATTAAAACATGGCGTCCAACTTAAATCGTAAGGCAGTTTCTCTTGGAACAGGTCAATCATTACTCAACTTTGGCTCCTCCAAGAAACCAGAAGTAATTTATATTGAAAAGGAGGTTGAGCTAAGAGCTCTAGAGTTTGAAGCTGATGTCTTTAAAATATAAGTTTAAAACAAGAAGTAGAGTGCAGAGATAGGAGTTTAAATATAAATTGAATTGGTTGAGGAAGATAAGGAACAGCAACCAATTGAAAAAATTAAAACATTTTAATGTGAAGACTGCTAAAATTTCTTCTCAACTGAGTCGAGCTTGAAGAGGCACATTAAAGAAGTTCATTCTGGCAAAGCCAAGATCTATTTTAAACATGACATAGTGGATGGAAGGTACCAATGCACAACATGCATGAAGTCTTATACTCACTCAGCCAAAGTAAAGAGGCATATGCAAAAGCACCACTTAAGTAAATTCCTAATTAAAGATAAAGAAACTTAAAAGCTTATACCTGCTAAAAGAAAAAATAACTCTCTTGAGTCATAAAGAGAACAGGAGGAAAGGCTCAAGAGGCAGAAGCGTTTTGAATCAATGAATCAGCCAGCAAATGGTACTCTTATAGCATGTATTTAAGAGAGAGGTATGTATATACCTGCATTGAATGCAATTGATATTGAAAGCTGTATTGAAAATTACTTGTATTTTGACTTGCCAAACAAGGCTAAGCTGATAGTGGTTGATGAGTATGCTTACAAAGTATATCCTTTCAAGTATCTCATTAAAAATGAGCAGTATCAAAATGAATTTGCAAATGAATACATAATACTGAGGGAGGCTTAGAAAAAATAGTTTAAGAACTTGCTAAGACTTGATGGAGTTATTTTTGGGCATGGCTTTGTTGCATTAAGACTGAAAAAGTTTGAAATGACTTTAAGAGAGTATCTCTATCATAATAGAAACCAAGATGATTTAAATGAGATACTGTCAGAAATGATTAAGGGTGTTTAAGAGCTCCATGAACTTGGGTATGTACATAGAGATTTGAAGCCTGAATGTTATGTTAAATCTCTGTCCTTTAGAAATTGTAGTCATTGATTTCAATAGAGCAATAAGATAAGAAATTGTGACTTTTGCTAAGGTGCTTGGCACTCCAGGATACTTTCCAATCAGGGAGAAGTGGACTAATGGCTCTGTTTAATGGGATGTATGGGCAGTTGCTGCCATAACCTTAGAGTGCGATATGGAAAATATGTCTTACTTTGGAACAAAGCACGAAAAATAATCAATAAGTTTGGCTTCTAAACATATACAACAGGAAGATGTCTGCAATGAAATCAAGAAGCTTGTAGAGATGATAATCGTGAGAGCTCCAGCTTATCCAAGATAATCGCTAGAAGACATACATGAAGCACTCAAGAGTGCTAGATTCAAGAGGTACCACAAAGATAAGCAGATAAAATTTGTTTGAATTAAATACAATAATACTCATTAAATATTCATTAAATTCACAAAACCTGCATTTTCTCTACTAACCCCAATAAGACCCCAACAATACCCTACAAATCAAAGCACTTATAAACCTCACTAAGGGGTTTTGGGGTTTTGAATGAGCAGTACCAGAATGAATTCGCTAACGAATATATGGTTCTAAGAGAGGCACAGAGAAGAAACTGCAAGAATTTGCTAAATTTAGATGGGGTTATTTTAGGCTTTAGTTTCATCGCACTTAGACTAAAGAAATTGAAATGACTCTTAGAGACTATTTATATCATAACAGATACCCAAATGATTTGAATGATATTCTATCAGATATGATAAAGGGTGTCAAAGAGTTGCATGAACTTGGATATGTTCATAGAGATTTGAAGCCTGAAAATTTAATGTTGAACATATGCCCTTTAGAAGTAGTTGTCATCGATTTCAATAAAGCATTACGGTAAGAAAATATATTCTTAGCTATAGGGTTCTTGGAACCCCTGGATACTTTCCAATCAGAGAGAAGTGGACCAATGGCTCAGTATAATGGGATGTATGGGCAGTTTCAGCTATTATATTAGAGAGCGATATGGAAAGTATGTCTTACTTTGGCACAAAGCATGAAAAATAATCTATTAGCTTAGCTTAGAAACATATAAAGTAGGAAGATGTAAGCGAAGAAAATATAAATTTAGTAGAGATGATTATAGTAAGAGCTCCTCACTATCCTAGATAATTATTAGACGACATGCTTGAACCACTAAAGACAGCCAGATTCAAGAGATACAACAAAGACAAGCAAATATAATTAGTTTGAGTTAAATCACCTAATAATCATTAAATTTACATTAAATTCTTATAAATCCTGTTTTTCTCTACTAACCCCAATAAGACCCCAACTATACCCTACAAATCAAAAGCACTTATAAACCTCACTAAGGGGTTTTGGGGTTTTGATTCTGAACTTAGTCAAGCATTAGGAGATATTATTAGACTGATAAAAAAAGTTCAATAGATTGAAATGAATTTTAAATAAAAATTTATATTGGCTAAAATAAAGATTATATCAATTATTATAAAATTTTCTTATATTAAAATGAATAATAATTATGATGGTGATAGTTATTGTGAATGCCTTTTCAATCGATATTTTTTATGAAATTAACTTTAATTGCATTAATATTCTTATTTTATTTAATAAATAACGAATCAAATAATAATAAAATCCTTATTTTAAATATTATCTGATAAAAATACATAATAATTAATTCTAAGCAATTAATTTTTTAAGGGAATATTTTATACATTGAATTTGAAATACACATTTTTTAATTCTTATATATTTTATGATACAAATTCCTTCACTTAACTCATTAATTCAATAATTCCTTTTTTTCTACATTAAAATAATGAGATCAAATATGAATTCAATCTCTTTTATTGGATCTATATTTAATTTAAAAAAAATAATAGACAACTTTTATTTAATAAAATAAATTAATCGAAATATGTGTTAAATTATTGAGCATGCTAAGTCTGCAAGTCTTAAATCTTAATCAGCTTAATCTATAAACCTTTTCAATATCAGTCCTATTTTTAAAATAGGTGGAATTCATTTGAAATTGGGAAATTATATTTAAATTAATTTAAAATATTTTTAATTAATAACAGTAATAGTTGGTCAGTTTGAACAATCTTGGTCTCATTCGATAGAGAATTAAAAATTAGTTTGACTAAAATCTAGGTGATACTATTTTATCGCATCCTAGAGTGAGATAGCTTGATTTTGAAGTATAGTAAAATTTATTTAATTTAGAGTCGTCCAATTAAAGTCAAGTTATTTCGTTTTAGGGATGAGATAAATTAGTGACGTCAATTATAAAGTCGAGCTTTGCTTATTTTGATATATTTAATTAAAATTTCTAAAATCCAAATGTATTCCTACTATAAATAAAAATTTATCATGTAAATTTTCTCGATTTCAACAGCAAAACTTTCAAGATTCAAACGTATGTGGCAATTTTTTAAATCTTTTACAATTTTCTCGATCATCTCAGAATCGTTAGATTCTAATACAAACACCAATTCTGTTAGTAATCCATTAAATAGAATAGTATCTATAAGTCTATAACCTTGATTTTCAGAGTAAATTTATAAACATTTTTGAATTTCTTCCTGTAAAACATATTAATTATTAATTTAGGGATAGAAAATCTTATGAATTATATATAACTTTTCTTAATTATTATATTAGGTAAAATTCTTTTTATATGCAAGAAAAAGTTTTGATTTTAATTAATAAAATAAGTTTATTAAAATATAAAGCTTTTCTTTATTGTGTATGGATTAAGATACTTGAACAAATTGATTGCATGCCTAAAAATCAAAGTATTAAACTAATATCAAATAATTCTATCTGGCTGGCTTAAATACCAGTATTAATTTCTGTACAAAATTAAATAATAAGAATTATAATTTATACATTTTATAGGCAAAAAAATAAACAATTAAATCTAAAAATTTTAGTTAATGGGCACAATATAAGAGAAAATAGAATTAAAAAAAATATATATATTTTATAGTATAAAATTTTATTATTATTTATGAGAACTTATATATTAATTATAATTTTTTTTTGTTTCATCCAATTACCACCACCTCTTAAAATTTATCATACCTTATTTAATTATTTTAATTGCAGGAGTTCATTAAATTGGGAAATAAAATTAAGAAGAATTAGAATATATTATAGCATTAAATTGAAGAGCCACTAAAAATTCCATAAATTTATTAACTTTTATTATAGAGTAATTTTTAATAATAAACCATTTCATAAAGTTGGCTTATTCAAATATTCCTTGATTAATTCATTTGCTATAAAAAATAAAATCAAATTTTAATTAGCTTTAATAAATATATAATTAAGTCGGGTTATGAGAAATTGTTTTTATATAAAAATTAAAGAAAATATAGCTTAATTAATTTTTAATTTTTTTTCCAATTAATTCTATTCGTACAAAAATTGTAATTTAAATAAATATATCATTTTTATTTTTTATTGAACCTTATTGTGCTATGATTAATTGAACTAATGGAACAATAATCTAATAATTTTATATTTATCATCTTAAAATACTTAGCTTTTATCAATTTATTTAATCTTGAGAAGCTTTTTAAGCAAAAAGACTCCAAATAATTGATGATTTATATTTAAAGACTGTATAAGTGGAGTAATCAATTATAGTTTGACCTATATTCAAGATTATGCAAAGAATAGTATATTTTACTGATATAACCATGTTGTTAGCAAAATGCTCGAATTTAATATTATTAAGATATTTGGTTAGTTTTGTAATTAAAATTTCGTTAACAAATTTAACTCAAATTATAAATTAAAAATATCTAAATGAATATAAACTTATTTAATGTATATTTACAATAAAGCCATCGTTTTCTAAGACATTTATCTAGTTATTTTGTATAAATTCATCTATTTTCTAGGAAATTATTTGATTTTCATCTAAAGTATTTATAATCTTAGTGTCGTCTGAATCATTTTAAGAGGCAACTATTTAATTTGATGTTTCTTGCCTATAAATAAGGTTATTATTTGCAAAGTTTATATATCATTAAAAGTGAGAAGTCAAATAATTAATATTCTCAACAAATTCGAGTCAACATATAAGATATTCAATTGCAATGCTTTAAGATTTAAGAATTTAATAAATTAAAATGGATAATTTTATTAATGCAAAAGCATGAGTTTATTAAATTGAAATCTTAGTTAAAACACTTACTAGTGCATAGTATTCAACTCTTAAGATGGTTGCTAATTTTATTTCTCCATTTATTAATTTTTATTCAGGGAATTAAATATTAATTTTAGATTTTAATAAGATTTATCTTTTTTAAATACTAAAAATGATTTAAATATGTTCAAAATGCACATTCTCTCATTTTTTTAATAATTATTAAACTTAAATACTTCAAAAATTAATTTATAATTTTTAATAAAATTTATATAAAATTGAATTGTATAAAGTAATTATAGTGATATTGAAAATAATTGTAATTGTAAGACTATTAATTTAGTAAGTAATTTTATCTTAAACATTTCTGAATTATATTTATAAATATAATAATTATGACTGAATAGAGTATCCTCAAATTTTTTAATTATATAATGATTTATAAATTATACTATATAACTTTCCTAGAAATAATTGAAATCTATAGTTTAAAATAATTTTTCATTAATTCATATATTATTATTTAGAGTTAATTTATTTTAATAAAATTTAACGATTCATCTCATATTTGAAAAATTCCAATATCTTAATGTATAAATGAAGAAGGAAAAATTTAATTATAAACAAGAAGATTGATAGTTTCATTTTAATAAAAATTCTAAACATCAATAAACTTTAAAATAGCTCTGCTAAATATTTATAAGCCTAAAAATGTTTAAATTTAAAAATATTGAATTTCTTAACTAAAGATATAATTAAAGTAATAATCTCTCTCTTTTGAATGAATTACATATATTTAATTAAGAGATAGTATTTTTAATATTCATAGTGATTAAAATAGTAATAAGACAAAACGAGAGAAATTTATATGTTGTATATGATAGTTAATAAACGTCACAAGAAATTAAAATATTTTTTAAATACAAATATTAGGTGTTTTAATACTTTATAACTTTAGGTATGGAGTAGAAAAGAAAGAAAACAAACTCTACCAAATTTTATATACAAATACCATTTTTAAAATACATAATGATATATAAGCTTGAATTTTGAGAAAAAATTGGAGAAATTATTTTAATTCAATAAAAACATATCTAATATGTATCTAATATGTAATCATTATTATTATGTTATTATATATAATAATTTATTATCTGTACTTCTATAAATTAATTGCTTATGATTTTTATTGGAAATAAAACTTTTAATTACTTAACTTATAGTAAATATAAAAAATCGTGCCATCACTGAAAAGGATGTAAATTTAAATAAATGCACTGGTTGAATAAAGCCCCAGTTATAAATTACATGCCTAAACTTGATTTTTCATAAAAATTTGGATTTTACAAACAAATTAACTAGATATAATTTTTGTACAATTAACAATTTAATGACAAGAATTTTGTAAATTAGTTAAAATAAGAAAGAGAGAAAATATTAAGAATTAATAGAATTAATCAAAATTAAAATATTTCATTGTTAAACTCATGATATTCTGTATCTTAAAATTGTTGATTCTTCCATTCTTATTATTGATCATACTCTTCACCAAAGAAATCCTTTAAAATCCTCTCAATTATTGATAAAACTTCAGTTGAATAATCATGCTGACATTAAACCGAACAAATAAAAATATAATGTTACTATAATTCTTTAGTCATTTAAACTAAAAAAAGGTACTATATTCTAAACCAAATTAACATATTTAATTTTCAAATAATCTGGATAAATCTTATATAAATTTAGTTTTTAAGAATATTAATTGGCTTAAATATTAAGGAAAACCAAACTTCTCTGTCATTTCAATAAATTGCTCTCTCTGTCCAATCTATAGTTTTTATTACACTAAAAATAAATTAATTACTTGAACAAAATGATCATATAATATTTTTAGGATATTATAAACGCCTTTGATTCCTTCGATTGGCCTATTTAATTGTGGTCTCTATTAAATCTCTATTAAGCTTTTTAAGATAATATCTTTTTCTATGACTTGCTAAGCTTGCTACTGCAAAATAAAATATAAAAATATTAAAAATATATTTGAATTAAATTTAATAAAAGTTTTAATCTTATTTATACAAAGAAATACTTATTTATAAAAATCAAAATAATGAAAATTAATTTCTGTAAGCAAAGTTGAAAAAATTTCATCATAAAATAAAATTTATTTTTTATTATGCAAAATTAATTTAAATTTCCTGCTATACAAAATATTTAGTTCTTACCAATGATTACTTCATTATTGTATAAGTCGACAAACAATAATTTTAATAATAATTAATATAATGTGTATTATTTTTTTTATTCACAATGATAAATTTTTATAAGTTAATAGAAAGTTGCCTTAATTTCTAAATTTTAGATGACATAGGCAACCTCTCTTAAAACATCGAAATGATCATATGCTGATAAAATCATTAGTTTCTCTAAAGCCCTACTATCCAGAAAAGTCTAAATTTGACTTTGATTTCCAGCTGTAATGTTTGACAAAGCCCAGCAAGCTCTTTATCTTACATATTATTCGCGATGATCTAATTAATTTGCTATAATAAATGTTGCTCCCTTATTTTAATTAAATAGTTAAATTAAATATTTTAAATCTATATTAAAATTTGGGGAAGATATTCCTCGCTCATCATAGTACCAGCCCCTAAAATGTCTCCAAGCTAACACATTTAATTTTTATTTTTGATTGGCAATTATTTTTCAATATTAGCTCCTAATTTAAAGTATTTCATATGATTTTGCATAAAAAAATTTATTATCAAGCATTTATTAATCATACCTTACATCTAACATTATTTGAAATAGTAATTATAGACTTATAAAAAAATTATAGATTAAAATTTTATAATTTTATAATTTATTTATGGAAGGGTCATACTAAATCTAGATTTATTATAATATTCTATGTATCGTGGGACAGAAAATTGGAAGGGAACGAGAAATATTCCCCAAAACATTTTTTGTAAAAAGTAAGTAATTTTTATCTTGAATAATCTTGCACCATATTTTTCTACTTTTAATTCGGAAGGGGTGTACAATTCTGGAATTTTTTGAAATTCCAGCACCATTCTGGAACTCCAGATCCAATGAATCTGGAATTCTAGATACAGAACTAAAATTCCAGAATGGTGCTGGAATTCTAGTTCTGTGCAGGGATGTCTCAATATATGATATCAAATTATAATTAGAGTTATATTGGATTTTAAAAAAAGTATAAAATAAAATTTTATATATAATCAATTTTCTTATAAATTTTGTATATAAAAATTAATTTAATTTAATTCTTATCATAATATGATTCAAAGTTTTAAATTAATTTATTATCTATCTTATTATTTTTATTACAAATAGTATTTTAATTTTTCTAATTATAAAAAATTCATTAATAACTAAATCTGCATAATTTTTAAATTTTCTCATCGTAGATCTTATATCTGTTCAGTTTTACAATAAAACATTAATAAGTAAATATTCTAGGTCTTGAAGTTGTTTTACTTCTGGAAAATATTTTATGATAATATTTTTAATAAAAATATAAATAATTTATAGTATAAAAATACACATTATAATTGCTGTTAATTTAATTGTGACAAAGATCAAGAGACATAAAATTAATTCAATCTTAAATGAAATGTTATTTTTTAAGGTTTTTATAAATGATAAATCATGTAATATTAAAAATTAAATAACCATGACTATAACAAAAAATTAAAATTTTAAAAAGATATTTTCCTAAGTTTCAAAATAATTACACTTAAAAATTTTATTACTGATGATAAATTAAATTTAATGTCAGTTAAGAATTTGACTTTCTTTTAAAATTAAATAGTGATTCTTAATATTTAAATTTATTAATCTTTAAAAAACAACACCTATTTTTCATCAATGAATATATTATTTATATGCAAAAGAAATTTCACATAAATTTAAACTTCATATAGTTGTTATCAAACAAATTGCAAAAGCCTTATTATTTCTCTAATTAAAAAAAACATTTTTTTAAAATGGCTCAAAATACTTAATTTTACTAATAGTTTGTTCCGACCGAGACCCGTACCCCCCCCTACCCCTCTTCTAAAAAATACCCCCTTCACACCCGTACCCCCCCATAAAATCCCCCATTTCATATGAAATTTCTTATCCGCGCAGTCTAAATCGATTTCCTTCATGACATCTCGACATCATATATAGATAATTTTTTATATGAAATATCATAAATTTTTGAAAAATTATTCTTTGCTTAATAACCCATAATAGAATATTAATTTCATTTTTTTTTATTTTTCAACGCTCGCCATTATTTTTTGAGTACATACTCTCATAGGAAATTATTTATTTTATGAGTAACACATTGATAAACATAATTTTATTTTAAAATGATAATTATTTATAAAGTACTTGCTATAATTCTTAATTTCTTTGGGTAATGGCCCCCTGCGATGGGCCGTTAAAAGTTTTTTCTATATTTTTCTTAAATGTTATAAAAATCATTAAAACATCAAAGTAACTTGTCATAAGTCATTAATAGCTCCCTTATGACTTATAAAAGCAATCTATAACAACAAAAAATATAATAACTTTTATCAATAACATCATAAAATACATTCAATTTTGAAATAATATTATTAATTTTATTAAATATTTTATGATTATTATATTTATTTTTCACAAATTTATACTCTAATATCATGATAAGATGTTATAATTGCGACAAAACATTAATGTTTTATGTTATATTATAGATCATTATGCTAAATGATTGTATTTGTCGCAATTATAACATCTTATCATGATATTAGAGTATAAATTTGTGAAAAATAAATATAATAATCATAAAATATTTAATAAAATTAATAATATTATTTCAAAATTGAATGTATTTTATGATGTTATTGATAAAAGTTTTTATATTTTTTGTTGTTATAGACTGCTTTTATAAGTCATAAGGGAGCTTATTAATGACTTATGACAAGTTACTTTGATGTTTTAATGATTTTTATAACATTTAAGAAAAATATAGAAAAATCTTTTAGCGGCCCATCGCAGGGGGCCATTACCCAAAGAAATTAAGAATTATAGCAAGTACTTTATAAATAATTATCATTTTAAAATAAAATTATGTTTATCAATGTGTTACTCATAAAATAAATAATTTCCTATGAGAGTATGTACTCAAAAAATAATGGCGAGCGTTGAAAAATTAAAAAAAATGAAATTAATATGCTATTATGGGTTAATAAGCAAAGAATAAATTTTCAAAAATTTATGATATTTCATATAAAAAATTATCTATATATGATGACGAGATGTCATGAAGGAAATCGATTCAGACTGCGCGGATAAAAAATTTCATATGAAATGGGGGATTTTATGGGGGGTACGGGGGGTACGGGTCTCGGTCGGAACAAATAGTAATAAAATGAACTATTTAAATATTAAATAACATGTGAGATAACGCTTATTTGTTTCAGATGTTTAATTTAGAAATATCAAATAATTATGTTAATTTTCTCACAAAATTGTCAAAGTTATAATGAAAATTACTTAATAATTTAATAATTAATACTATAAATAATAAGTATTTTCATTCAAAATAATAATATATTAAGCTTTAAAAATTCTAAATAATAGATTCAAGAAATAAGCCAGTTTGCTATAATTTAAGTGATTATGGGGAAAATATTTTGAATGATTATATTTTGATAAACAACCTAATTCTAATACTTTTTTTAATCATAGAATTTATTTTTCAAGATTATTAAAAACTAATATAATCATTCTTGATTTGGTAATCATAAAAGTAGAAATTAAATTTGACATAATTTATTATTATTTTAATATTATAAATAGTTATTTTATTTTGGTAAAATTTAAATATATATATTCTTAAATTATTTACATTTAATAGATTAAAAAAATAGTCTTATTAAATGGTTTTTGATATTAAAACTTGCACTTTATTTATTATTTCTACAATTTTATAAATCATTTTTTAATTATGTGTTAAATGTTAAACTAGGTTTATTATAAAAAATAAATCATTATTCATTTTCATCTAACTTATACTTTAAGCAGAATATAAATTTTTTAAAATTACAGATCCAATGAATCTGGAAATCCAGTTCTGTATCTGGAACTTTTTTCACCAATCTGGAATTTCAAAAAATTACAGAATTGTACACCCCATCCTTTAATTCCATTAAACGTCAATCTTTTATAGAAAATAATTTGCTTTTTCCAATTGTAAGTAAAATTTGATAGTTTATTCTCAAAAAATATGATACAAAGAATATTTTAAAGAATTAAATAAATGAAAAACATTTGATTAATTTAATTAGTATTAAATATCATAATATAAAACAACTTTTCTAGATGCATCTCAGAGGGAATTAAATTATTTTTACTTTTTTCTTACTAAATTATTATTATCTTTAATTAAAACTTCTTTTAACTAAATTTTGACTGCGCTAATATTAAAAGCATAGTTTGGGTTTCAGAGAAAAATTTTGCTAATTTAAAAAGATAAAAATAATAGAAGAGATGTTTATAGTATATATTCTATCAATAATATGAGAAATAAAGCTTAGATATGTAAAAATACTATAGACCTGTTAAACGAGAACTAAATTTAAGCTTTTTGTAGGCTTTAGTGCAATTAAAGCTTCAACATCTAGTTTTTATTTTTGGCTTGATAAAGCCCTATATAAAATATGATCTTAAAAATGAAAAAATTGATTTACTATATAAGTCTAAATTAATTTATTGAGTAAGTTTTCACCTGTAATAATATTCCTGGCCTGAGTATTTATTGAGAAAAAATATATTTCCTTAAGGCATCAATAAAGTGAAAAGAATGCCTTATTTTTTAATTGTTGATTAATTATTATTATTCTAAAATTCTAAACTATATTATGATTTAATGCAACAGAAAACTGCTTTATCATAAATTTTATCTAAATCTTTTGTTGATGAATTGATTTTAAAAAAAACACATTTATTTTTAATAACAGAACAGGAAGAATGCTAATTGTTCAATATAAATCTGGCTTGTTTTTTTATATAATTTATATGAAAATAAAAATTAGGATAAAAATTCACAAATTGAGATATTTACAAAAAAGCGAAGGAAATTCCAATGGTGAATGATTCAGATATATAAGTAACTTTGGCTATGGGGAAGCATCCTCCCCTCATACTGAAAGCGTTTAATTTTGTAGTCTGTTATATTTTTACGCTGAGTAATAGTAGCCAATAAACATAGGGTATGCATATTAGTTTTCGAGCTATTGTCCCATCTATGAAAAAAATATATATATAAAATTCATTATTAAATTGCAATAATTTTTCAAATTTTTTATTCAAAATCAAATTCCTTTTTATTAATAAACTTTAATTCATGATTTACAAATGTAAATTGATTTTAGTTATTCTTCGTATGAGAGCATTTCCACAAATAAAACTGAAGTAGCGAAATTAATAAAATAATTCAAATTTATTTGTAATAGTGGTCATTGATGCAAGAAATCCTATTGGATAAAGTTAATAAAAAAAAAAGCATTATAGGTGAAACTATATTTAAAAGGAAAAATAATTTAACAAAATATAAAATAGGGGTTTCTCAGTTTGTATGGAGCCTTCTGTAGAGGGGTGGGTATAACGGTGAGGACAATTATATAATATAGTCGTTTATTATTTAAAATCCACCAATTTCAAATCAAAATAAAAAAAATCTATTTATTTATTTGCTTATATCATTATTTATTTTAAATAAATTTATTTAAAATACAAATAAGAGTTTTATTTATATTTTCCCAATAATATACAAAATTCTTGATTTTTTTGCAACTTATTTAATTTTATTTAATGTGCCTGTTTTTTTATGACAAGTAATAACAACCATCTCCCTTATTAATTAGGATTTAGTTTTAATTGTCAAATGTTGCCAACAAATTCCCAATACATGAAAGAGCGTTCCTACATATTGAAGGAGTTTTATGATTTGCTAACTCTAAAACTTTGTTTAGAAATTTATCACATTCAAAGAAAATTTTATGAAATTCATCAATAAAGGTCATATTTTTAACAGTTTACATTATATAAAAACGAATTATCTAATCTTCTCCCTCATAATCTAAAAATGTTATATCTAAATACTTTTAAGCTTAAATTATAAAAAAATTTAAATTGGTAATTAAAAAATAAATTAATGTTTTCCTAATTGTTAAAACAGCTTGTAACATCTTTTGATTATAATCTTGCTAGGATTACTCAATACATAAATAAGACAGTATCTTTATTCCAAGCAAAAATATAGTATTTTAAGGTTAGATATTTTCAACAATTCTGCATAACATTTGCACAATATCAGTATCGATAACTAAATTTCTGCAAAATGATTGTTCAAATGATATATTATTTAAACATCTTAGCCCTTTTTCTACAAGCCATTCATCTTTTGAATCTAAGAGTGAAACTAAACCTTCAAGTGATTGTTTAGATATCAAAAGATGCATATATTTAGACTTAGTTACTTTGTGAATTATATTCAAAACACATCTAGCTGTATCATATTAAACTTATTCAAAAATGAAATTAATCTTTTTAAAAAGTTTTTCTTTTAGGAAAATTTATAATTAATCTGTATATTAATAATAAATATGTTAAAGGTTTATAATTTCAGGTTTTAAAAATTCAATGAAAATACCTGAAGAAATGAAAAAAATTGACTCTCAATAAATTTAGCTACAAAAAGAGCGATTTATCAATACTATTAAGAAATAAATTATGATTTTGATATTATTTTAAAATTATGATAAATGAATTTAAAAATGAGTCGCTCATTAATCTACCTTAAAATAAAAAATAATTATTTTTGTGTTAATCTGAAATAGTCAAGGTGCTTTTAGATTAGTTTTTCCCGCTAAAAATTTGATATGTTAATTTTTCACTAATTAAGTTTACAAAATCATGCACAGTGTAATCTCAAAATTCATTCAATAATTTGTTTTATAAGGAGTGTACTCTTCATTAATTAATATATTCATGAGTCTTATTAAAATAAATTTGGAACTATGCTAATATAATTATATCATTTAATTGTATAAATCAAATTTATTTTTTAAATAATCATCAGCAATTTCCAAATACTCTGGATCATTTTACTCAAAAGAAGTTAATTTATCAAAGATAGCAAAAGCAAATAGGATTTCAAGCATTTATTTTCTTTACGAGAGTTCAATAAGCTCTGGTATATGTTCATGCTAAAAATGTATACAAATTAAAATGCAATATTATCAGGTATTGCTAATTAAACAAAAAGAATATCAGAAAAATTTATTTAAATAATTATTGTTACTAAAATATTATAAGATCATTGCTATCAAAATATTTTTAATTAGCATATTTGGAATATTTTTAATATATCCCTAATTAATAAAAAAACCAACAATCATTCAACCTTAACAAATTTAAAAAAATTGTGTTTTAAATTTCTAATTATTAGAGCTAATAATTTCTAAGTTATTAATTTGTTAATAAGCATAAAAAATTTTTATACAAATTTATATTGAAAACTCACAAATATAGAATCAAACTCTCTAATACTCTTTTGTTTTTTTTGCAAAAAATATTATCATCTTTCCTAATTTATATTTTTTAGAGAAAACTAATCTTAAAGCCATTATATATATTCTTATTTATTTTCTTATGAAGAATAAAATACGGCTAACACTTTTATTAGAAACTAAATTGAAAAAACAATTAATCAATTTAACTTGATAATTTGTTTAATATTTCTTATTGAATTATAAGTCGAATGAATCAATTAAACTGATAAAAGAGATAAAACCCGAAGTACATTTATATCAACATTACAATATCATCAACCGTCATTTATTTAAATAAATTACTCTTGATTGAAGAAAAAAACTAAACGATTTCATACATTAATTAGGTTGCTCATTTTATGAATAAACTTTAAAATTTGAAAAACAATAAAACTATCTCTTTTAATGAAATCTCTTTTTCAATCACAAATCTTTTTTTATTTTTTATAATAATTTAATCAATATTATAATTATTTATTAAAATTAAACTTTTTTAAGTAAATATTTCAATAATTAATATTGCCATTGAATAACTCTTACTTTAAAGTGAAATTTCATTGCTTTTTGAGTGAGGTACTTGAGAATTTTATCTTGCTTATATAATTTATGATTGAATCTCTCATATGCTTCATCCAATATTTACTTTATAGACTGATTCTATGAAATTTCATCTATAATTTAATGATTAATGCTTGATGTATTCTTACTTATAGACAGGGCTTAGAAATTAGCAATAGATACAGAAAAATCTTCCACAGTTTGGTTATTTTGGTTGAGGGAATATATTACAAAATATTAAAAAATAAATATATATTTTTTAAATATAAATATATCATGGCTGATCTTGAAATAATATTATAAAAGAGATATAAAAAATAAATTTTTTATAGCTTATATAGAGATAATAAATATAAATACATCTTGATGAAATAGGATATTTTTAAACCACATCCCCATTCTAAACCTAGAAACTCAAACCATCCCCACTATAAATACCGTCTTTCTTTTGAATTTTTTTATTTAAAAATTTTTAATTTAACTCATTTTATAATTTTAAGGCTAAATCGTCCTAATATAAGAAATTATTCATAGATTACTCTGCATCCTTCATGATTTTTTTATATATGTTTTTATAGGAATATAAATTATAATCTATATTAATTTCAATCTCGTATAACAAAATTATGAGAGAGGAAGAGTAATCGAAATCATAATGTATATTAGTATTTTATTAACTTGATTGCCCTGAATGAGATAGATCCAGAACTTTAAGATTAAAATTTCATATGAATTAAATATATTATAGAGTGGAGAGGGGTATCTCGGTTATAAAAGAATTAATTTAATCAACAATAAATATTATTGATTAACATTACTTAAAGTAATATATTTCCTCGATTGTTAATATACATATTTAGAGACACTTATTAAATAATTTCTTCCCAAATAGATAAATTATTATCTCCAAAAATACACGGCATAATGATTAAATGAATTTTGTATTGAATATTTAACATTTAAATTAATTATCAAGTATTAATTTCAATCACTCTTATAACTCAATAAAATGAAAATGTATAGAGTTAAAAATTACTTTGGTCATGATTTTACTAAAATTATAGTTATTTTTATTTAAAATAAAATATTTATAAATTTTCAATAAATGAAGACCCTCCCATAAATTTTTAGTTGATAACACGTTTTGACTTGCAGTATTCATTTATTTGAGTTTTACAAATTTAAATTACGATTAATTTATTATATTTCCTCAGAATAAAATGATAATATTTAATATTTAAATATTAATAATTCTCTATCAATTTAGAATATTTTATTTATCACTTTTAAGATAATTAAAATATGATTTTTTGTTTAAATATAATTATATATTTAAATGTATTAAAATGTATTAAAATTGAATTAAGATAATTATTTAAATTAAAATTAAAATTTTATTAATTTATTGATTTTAAATAATTAACTAACTTTTATGAATTAGAAATTTACTACAAGCATTCAACACAAAATTTAGCACAAATCTCAATATCATTTTGCCATTACTTAACCTTCACTGTTCTTAATTAATTTTTTGAAAATATTTAAATAATTTCTTGATAAATTTTCTTTTTTTATTCTGGTTTAGTTAAATATATAGATATTTAAAAATTAGACATGAAGTATATTAATAATAAAAACTTAAAAATTATATTTAATATTATTATTAGATCAATTAAATGTACGACCTAACTATAAATAGATTTTATTTAATGTTAGCTCATTTTATTATATAAACTATTTTTGAAATAAATATACTTTCATTTCTTAAAAATGTATTGTTTTATTAATAATCTTTCAGATCTAGGATATCATAATGAGTCTTAATCTAAATTATTAAATTTAGGTAATCTGCCTATCTATTACATAATCTTGTTAATCATATTATTTTAATGATTAATGACAATGCTTTAATAATAAAATATGTTTAAAATTAAGTATAATGAAATAATTGAGCATTTATTATTTTAAATAGTATACAAAAAGATATTATTATTCAAATGGTTAATTTATTTTTTCATTATAGTTGTTTATGATATAATCACTAAAGTACTTTGAAAATTTATATATTACTTAATTTTACAAAATATACCATTTTTGTAATATCTACTTAAATAAACTGTTATTCCCCAATAATATTAAGAGAATCTAATAACTATTTGCTAAAATTCAAGATTGAATATTTTAAATATTTTGCAAAAAGAAAAGTATTTGTTAAGCAAGCTACTAAAAAAAATAGCAATCAGCATATTTAACCTCAATAAGAATTAAATTAAAAAATGTTTTTTGTAAATTTATTTATTTAATATTAATTATTAATAGCTAAAAAATTCATTTATATATTTGTACTTGCTAATTCAATTTCAATATTAAAACTTAAGATTAATTATTTCTTTGGAAAAAAAATATTACTATTTTACAAAATTTGTTTGTAATTTATTCAAACGTTCAAACGTTTTAATAAAAATTAATTAGAAATCAATCAAAAATCAAATATTTCTTTAGAATGATTATGCTTGTTTGGAAGGAAAAATTTTTATAAATTGAGATTTCCATACTCTTTCAAAAGTTTTCTAGAAATTTATTTTGCTTGTAATACTTTATTTTTTTAATCGATTGGGACTTTATTTGGGTCTTATGAGGCAATACATAATATCTGATTTATAATTCCAAAACTGAAAAGCAAGCTCTTTTATTTCTGTTGTTAATGATAGAATATCACTATTTAAATAAACATTCTTATAATATTGCCAAAACCTAACATTGAATTGTTTTAGAACACTACATAATATGCCTCAAATAAGCTCAAAATGATTTTATATGTAAAATAGCTTTGAAATGACTGATAAAGATAGATCCTCATATTTTTGTGACATATCTGGTGGCTATATTACTCCAAAGTAATAAAAAATAATTTTTTTACATATATCCAAATTTTTTATGGTTAGCAGGCCATATCATGTGGCATGTCCATTACACCTCTCTTAATGAAAATATTATTTAAACTTTTGATAGTTTCCACTCTTCTTTATTTGCTTAAAACTGATCACTATTTTTATTAATCCCTAATACACAAGAAAGTTATATAAAATATTTGGAAGCAGTTTATTGTAAATAAACTTAGACGATAGTCTCTTATTGCTGAAGACTTGGAACTCCTTC
>ARYC01020050.1:0-10838 GCA_000711775.1 Oxytricha trifallax
ATTTTCTTATGAAGAATAAAATACGGCTAACACTTTTATTAGAAACTAAATTGAAAAAACAATTAATCAATTTAACTTGATAATTTGTTTAATATTTCTTATTGAATTATAAGTCGAATGAATCAATTAAACTGATAAAAGAGATAAAACCCGAAGTACATTTATATCAACATTACAATATCATCAACCGTCATTTATTTAAATAAATTACTCTTGATTGAAGAAAAAAACTAAACGATTTCATACATTAATTAGGTTGCTCATTTTATGAATAAACTTTAAAATTTGAAAAACAATAAAACTATCTCTTTTAATGAAATCTCTTTTTCAATCACAAATCTTTTTTTATTTTTTATAATAATTTAATCAATATTATAATTATTTATTAAAATTAAACTTTTTTAAGTAAATATTTCAATAATTAATATTGCCATTGAATAACTCTTACTTTAAAGTGAAATTTCATTGCTTTTTGAGTGAGGTACTTGAGAATTTTATCTTGCTTATATAATTTATGATTGAATCTCTCATATGCTTCATCCAATATTTACTTTATAGACTGATTCTATGAAATTTCATCTATAATTTAATGATTAATGCTTGATGTATTCTTACTTATAGACAGGGCTTAGAAATTAGCAATAGATACAGAAAAATCTTCCACAGTTTGGTTATTTTGGTTGAGGGAATATATTACAAAATATTAAAAAATAAATATATATTTTTTAAATATAAATATATCATGGCTGATCTTGAAATAATATTATAAAAGAGATATAAAAAATAAATTTTTTATAGCTTATATAGAGATAATAAATATAAATACATCTTGATGAAATAGGATATTTTTAAACCACATCCCCATTCTAAACCTAGAAACTCAAACCATCCCCACTATAAATACCGTCTTTCTTTTGAATTTTTTTATTTAAAAATTTTTAATTTAACTCATTTTATAATTTTAAGGCTAAATCGTCCTAATATAAGAAATTATTCATAGATTACTCTGCATCCTTCATGATTTTTTTATATATGTTTTTATAGGAATATAAATTATAATCTATATTAATTTCAATCTCGTATAACAAAATTATGAGAGAGGAAGAGTAATCGAAATCATAATGTATATTAGTATTTTATTAACTTGATTGCCCTGAATGAGATAGATCCAGAACTTTAAGATTAAAATTTCATATGAATTAAATATATTATAGAGTGGAGAGGGGTATCTCGGTTATAAAAGAATTAATTTAATCAACAATAAATATTATTGATTAACATTACTTAAAGTAATATATTTCCTCGATTGTTAATATACATATTTAGAGACACTTATTAAATAATTTCTTCCCAAATAGATAAATTATTATCTCCAAAAATACACGGCATAATGATTAAATGAATTTTGTATTGAATATTTAACATTTAAATTAATTATCAAGTATTAATTTCAATCACTCTTATAACTCAATAAAATGAAAATGTATAGAGTTAAAAATTACTTTGGTCATGATTTTACTAAAATTATAGTTATTTTTATTTAAAATAAAATATTTATAAATTTTCAATAAATGAAGACCCTCCCATAAATTTTTAGTTGATAACACGTTTTGACTTGCAGTATTCATTTATTTGAGTTTTACAAATTTAAATTACGATTAATTTATTATATTTCCTCAGAATAAAATGATAATATTTAATATTTAAATATTAATAATTCTCTATCAATTTAGAATATTTTATTTATCACTTTTAAGATAATTAAAATATGATTTTTTGTTTAAATATAATTATATATTTAAATGTATTAAAATGTATTAAAATTGAATTAAGATAATTATTTAAATTAAAATTAAAATTTTATTAATTTATTGATTTTAAATAATTAACTAACTTTTATGAATTAGAAATTTACTACAAGCATTCAACACAAAATTTAGCACAAATCTCAATATCATTTTGCCATTACTTAACCTTCACTGTTCTTAATTAATTTTTTGAAAATATTTAAATAATTTCTTGATAAATTTTCTTTTTTTATTCTGGTTTAGTTAAATATATAGATATTTAAAAATTAGACATGAAGTATATTAATAATAAAAACTTAAAAATTATATTTAATATTATTATTAGATCAATTAAATGTACGACCTAACTATAAATAGATTTTATTTAATGTTAGCTCATTTTATTATATAAACTATTTTTGAAATAAATATACTTTCATTTCTTAAAAATGTATTGTTTTATTAATAATCTTTCAGATCTAGGATATCATAATGAGTCTTAATCTAAATTATTAAATTTAGGTAATCTGCCTATCTATTACATAATCTTGTTAATCATATTATTTTAATGATTAATGACAATGCTTTAATAATAAAATATGTTTAAAATTAAGTATAATGAAATAATTGAGCATTTATTATTTTAAATAGTATACAAAAAGATATTATTATTCAAATGGTTAATTTATTTTTTCATTATAGTTGTTTATGATATAATCACTAAAGTACTTTGAAAATTTATATATTACTTAATTTTACAAAATATACCATTTTTGTAATATCTACTTAAATAAACTGTTATTCCCCAATAATATTAAGAGAATCTAATAACTATTTGCTAAAATTCAAGATTGAATATTTTAAATATTTTGCAAAAAGAAAAGTATTTGTTAAGCAAGCTACTAAAAAAAATAGCAATCAGCATATTTAACCTCAATAAGAATTAAATTAAAAAATGTTTTTTGTAAATTTATTTATTTAATATTAATTATTAATAGCTAAAAAATTCATTTATATATTTGTACTTGCTAATTCAATTTCAATATTAAAACTTAAGATTAATTATTTCTTTGGAAAAAAAATATTACTATTTTACAAAATTTGTTTGTAATTTATTCAAACGTTCAAACGTTTTAATAAAAATTAATTAGAAATCAATCAAAAATCAAATATTTCTTTAGAATGATTATGCTTGTTTGGAAGGAAAAATTTTTATAAATTGAGATTTCCATACTCTTTCAAAAGTTTTCTAGAAATTTATTTTGCTTGTAATACTTTATTTTTTTAATCGATTGGGACTTTATTTGGGTCTTATGAGGCAATACATAATATCTGATTTATAATTCCAAAACTGAAAAGCAAGCTCTTTTATTTCTGTTGTTAATGATAGAATATCACTATTTAAATAAACATTCTTATAATATTGCCAAAACCTAACATTGAATTGTTTTAGAACACTACATAATATGCCTCAAATAAGCTCAAAATGATTTTATATGTAAAATAGCTTTGAAATGACTGATAAAGATAGATCCTCATATTTTTGTGACATATCTGGTGGCTATATTACTCCAAAGTAATAAAAAATAATTTTTTTACATATATCCAAATTTTTTATGGTTAGCAGGCCATATCATGTGGCATGTCCATTACACCTCTCTTAATGAAAATATTATTTAAACTTTTGATAGTTTCCACTCTTCTTTATTTGCTTAAAACTGATCACTATTTTTATTAATCCCTAATACACAAGAAAGTTATATAAAATATTTGGAAGCAGTTTATTGTAAATAAACTTAGACGATAGTCTCTTATTGCTGAAGACTTGGAACTCCTTCTTTTACAAAATGAAGTCATTATTATTCTATGTATTTAATATGAAAATCGTTAATTGTTGAAAGTTAAATTCAAATTAATAACAATAGTATTAGCAACAATAAGAATAGTTAATAATACTAAAAAAAATGAAAAAGACTAAATATATGAATTAAAAAAAAGAATCTCCTTCATACACGTCTCCGTCTGTATGTGTAAGTCTACCTCTGCCACCCCGACCTTCCACCTTCTGAAGTACCAACCCGGCTGGTACATAGTACTGCGGCAGCACCTACTCCATAAAAAATATAATAAAAGATACAAATTAAACTTACTTTTGATGAATGTTGATCATGCTAGAGATATCTGCCATTAAAGTTTTCTGATTAAAAATGAGATATAATAGTACCGCCAATAATAAAATCAAGGGAATTTTAAATTCCGAATCAAATGAGCCAAAGATGGTTTAAATTGGCAAACTTTAACTGTCATTATTTTTATAATTTATTATAAAAATTATTAATTATTTTCCAAAATCAAATTTATTCCTACAATAATTTTCTAATTATATCTTTTTAGGTCTATTAAAAATTAAAAGAAAATGCTTTAACCATTTTTTATTTGGTAAATTTTAAATCAAAAAAATGGGGGGGGGGGGAAGTTTCCTGCACTGTTTTTTTTATCTAGGTTAAATTTAATAAATTTTACATAAATTAGCAAATTTAATATTTTTATGACCCATTAAATATTAAGAGCATATTATTCATCATTGAAGTAGTTCAAGAAAATATAGTATAAAATTATATAGGCATGATAAGAACAAGGTAAATTGAATCAGAATTACACTAACAGTTGGATATAACATTTGGTATTACTATAGTAAAGCAATATAATATTTAAGACAGAACCTACAATTATTAGATGAAAAATGTCAAAGTTTTTGAATCTAAAGATAGATACTGACTATTTGATTAATAAATTAAAGTATAATTATAACAATGAAATTGGTCCTGAAGTTGGTTGATAGTTGTTGTAAAGATTAATTTAATTTAAAAAATTAAAAATTAAAAAATTAAAAAAGTGCAGGAAACTTCCCTTAAATTTTTTTTATTATCATAAACCAGTGCAGGAAACTTCCCCCCCCCAAAGAAATGTATTAAATGATGCTTAAAAAATATGCCGTTTTTAATAAATAAAAGGTATACAATTGTAGTTGAGTTCATAATGAATATTTACTAAATACCCTTAATATTTGTAATTTTTTAAAAATGCATATAACAAATTTTTGCCCAGATATAACAATAATTAACTTATTTCTTGTCATAAAAATTATAAAGATAAAGACCTTGAAATTATTGGAAAAAATAATGTAAAATAAACTAAAAATTATGACTAAACCTCATTTCAAGTAATTGATGACTTGAATTAATATTTTTGAGAAGCATTTTAGAATTTTGTTCAAAAAAATTTAAGGATTAAAATTATTTTTCCAAAAATTTTTATTCACATTTTATTAATTTAAATTACAATTCTATGATTAATTAATTATAAATATCCTTTATTAAAATTCTATCAAAAACCATTTTAATTGGTTAATGGTAATATGTCAAATTAGAAGTATTTCATCATTAGACATAAATAATTAGTAATATTATTATGATTTACAACTTTAAAGCATAAATATTTTTTTTATAATGAATCCAAAGGAAGCTAAATTTTTACCCAAATTAATTTCCACTAATTAAATTTTAAACGTTCATTTATATCTCGATAGCAAAAAGATTTCGAACCAAATATAAGCTCTTTAAAAATTTATTTTTAAGAAATTTCGCCATGCTTCTAGGTAAGTTTCTATTTTAACTAAAGTAAAAGAAAGCTTACTGAAAACAATATCAAATATAGAAAGTATTATTAAAATTGAGCTCTTGATTTGGATTCATTATAAAAAAAATATTTATGCTTTAAAGTTGTAAATCATAATAATATTACTAATTATTTATGTCTAATGATGAAATACTTCTAATTTGACATATTACCATTAACCAATTAAAATGGTTTTTGATAGAATTTTAATAAAGGATATTTATAATTAATTAATCATAGAATTGTAATTTAAATTAATAAAATGTGAATAAAAATTTTTGGAAAAATAATTTTAATCCTTAAATTTTTTTGAACAAAATTCTAAAATGCTTCTCAAAAATATTAATTCAAGTCATCAATTACTTGAAATGAGGTTTAGTCATAATTTTTAGTTTATTTTACATTATTTTTTCCAATAATTTCAAGGTCTTTATCTTTATAATTTTTATGACAAGAAATAAGTTAATTATTGTTATATCTGGGCAAAAATTTGTTATATGCATTTTTAAAAAATTACAAATATTAAGGGTATTTAGTAAATATTCATTATGAACTCAACTACAATTGTATACCTTTTATTTATTAAAAACGGCATATTTTTTAAGCATCATTTAATACATTTCTTTGGGGGGGGGAAGTTTCCTGCACTGGTTTATGATAATAAAAAAAATTTAAGGGAAGTTTCCTGCACTTTTTTAATTTTTTAATTTTTAATTTTTTAAATTAAATTAATCTTTACAACAACTATCAACCAACTTCAGGACCAATTTCATTGTTATAATTATACTTTAATTTATTAATCAATAGTCAGTATCTATCTTTAGATTCAAAAACTTTGACATTTTTCATCTAATAATTGTAGGTTCTGTCTTTTAAATATTATATTGCTTTACTATAGTAATACCAAATGTTATATCCAACTGTTAGTGTAATTCTGATTCAATTTACCTTGTTCTTATCATGCCTATATAATTTTATACTATATTTTCTTGAACTACTTCAATGATGAATAATATGCTCTTAATATTTAATGGGTCATAAAAATATTAAATTTGCTAATTTATGTAAAATTTATTAAATTTAACCTAGATAAAAAAAACAGTGCAGGAAACTTCCCCCCCCCCCCCATTTTTTTGATTTAAAATTTACCAAATAAAAAATGGTTAAAGCATTTTCTTTTAATTTTTAATAGACCTAAAAAGATATAATTAGAAAATTATTGTAGGAATAAATTTGATTTTGGAAAATAATTAATAATTTTTATAATAAATTATAAAAATAATGACAGTTAAAGTTTGCCAATTTAAACCATCTTTGGCTCATTTGATTCGGAATTTAAAATTCCCTTGATTTTATTATTGGCGGTACTATTATATCTCATTTTTAATCAGAAAACTTTAATGGCAGATATCTCTAGCATGATCAACATTCATCAAAAGTAAGTTTAATTTGTATCTTTTATTATATTTTTTATGGAGTAGGTGCTGCCGCAGTACTATGTACCAGCCGGGTTGGTACTTCAGAAGGTGGAAGGTCGGGGTGGCAGAGGTAGACTTACACATACAGACGGAGACGTGTATGAAGGAGATTCTTTTTTTTAATTCATATATTTAGTCTTTTTCATTTTTTTTAGTATTATTAACTATTCTTATTGTTGCTAATACTATTGTTATTAATTTGAATTTAACTTTCAACAATTAACGATTTTCATATTAAATACATAGAATAATAATGACTTCATTTTGTAAAAGAAGGAGTTCCAAGTCTTCAGCAATAAGAGACTATCGTCTAAGTTTATTTACAATAAACTGCTTCCAAATATTTTATATAACTTTCTTGTGTATTAGGGATTAATAAAAATAGTGATCAGTTTTAAGCAAATAAAGAAGAGTGGAAACTATCAAAAGTTTAAATAATATTTTCATTAAGAGAGGTGTAATGGACATGCCACATGATATGGCCTGCTAACCATAAAAAATTTGGATATATGTAAAAAAATTATTTTTTATTACTTTGGAGTAATATAGCCACCAGATATGTCACAAAAATATGAGGATCTATCTTTATCAGTCATTTCAAAGCTATTTTACATATAAAATCATTTTGAGCTTATTTGAGGCATATTATGTAGTGTTCTAAAACAATTCAATGTTAGGTTTTGGCAATATTATAAGAATGTTTATTTAAATAGTGATATTCTATCATTAACAACAGAAATAAAAGAGCTTGCTTTTCAGTTTTGGAATTATAAATCAGATATTATGTATTGCCTCATAAGACCCAAATAAAGTCCCAATCGATTAAAAAAATAAAGTATTACAAGCAAAATAAATTTCTAGAAAACTTTTGAAAGAGTATGGAAATCTCAATTTATAAAAATTTTTCCTTCCAAACAAGCATAATCATTCTAAAGAAATATTTGATTTTTGATTGATTTCTAATTAATTTTTATTAAAACGTTTGAACGTTTGAATAAATTACAAACAAATTTTGTAAAATAGTAATATTTTTTTTCCAAAGAAATAATTAATCTTAAGTTTTAATATTGAAATTGAATTAGCAAGTACAAATATATAAATGAATTTTTTAGCTATTAATAATTAATATTAAATAAATAAATTTACAAAAAACATTTTTTAATTTAATTCTTATTGAGGTTAAATATGCTGATTGCTATTTTTTTTAGTAGCTTGCTTAACAAATACTTTTCTTTTTGCAAAATATTTAAAATATTCAATCTTGAATTTTAGCAAATAGTTATTAGATTCTCTTAATATTATTGGGGAATAACAGTTTATTTAAGTAGATATTACAAAAATGGTATATTTTGTAAAATTAAGTAATATATAAATTTTCAAAGTACTTTAGTGATTATATCATAAACAACTATAATGAAAAAATAAATTAACCATTTGAATAATAATATCTTTTTGTATACTATTTAAAATAATAAATGCTCAATTATTTCATTATACTTAATTTTAAACATATTTTATTATTAAAGCATTGTCATTAATCATTAAAATAATATGATTAACAAGATTATGTAATAGATAGGCAGATTACCTAAATTTAATAATTTAGATTAAGACTCATTATGATATCCTAGATCTGAAAGATTATTAATAAAACAATACATTTTTAAGAAATGAAAGTATATTTATTTCAAAAATAGTTTATATAATAAAATGAGCTAACATTAAATAAAATCTATTTATAGTTAGGTCGTACATTTAATTGATCTAATAATAATATTAAATATAATTTTTAAGTTTTTATTATTAATATACTTCATGTCTAATTTTTAAATATCTATATATTTAACTAAACCAGAATAAAAAAAGAAAATTTATCAAGAAATTATTTAAATATTTTCAAAAAATTAATTAAGAACAGTGAAGGTTAAGTAATGGCAAAATGATATTGAGATTTGTGCTAAATTTTGTGTTGAATGCTTGTAGTAAATTTCTAATTCATAAAAGTTAGTTAATTATTTAAAATCAATAAATTAATAAAATTTTAATTTTAATTTAAATAATTATCTTAATTCAATTTTAATACATTTTAATACATTTAAATATATAATTATATTTAAACAAAAAATCATATTTTAATTATCTTAAAAGTGATAAATAAAATATTCTAAATTGATAGAGAATTATTAATATTTAAATATTAAATATTATCATTTTATTCTGAGGAAATATAATAAATTAATCGTAATTTAAATTTGTAAAACTCAAATAAATGAATACTGCAAGTCAAAACGTGTTATCAACTAAAAATTTATGGGAGGGTCTTCATTTATTGAAAATTTATAAATATTTTATTTTAAATAAAAATAACTATAATTTTAGTAAAATCATGACCAAAGTAATTTTTAACTCTATACATTTTCATTTTATTGAGTTATAAGAGTGATTGAAATTAATACTTGATAATTAATTTAAATGTTAAATATTCAATACAAAATTCATTTAATCATTATGCCGTGTATTTTTGGAGATAATAATTTATCTATTTGGGAAGAAATTATTTAATAAGTGTCTCTAAATATGTATATTAACAATCGAGGAAATATATTACTTTAAGTAATGTTAATCAATAATATTTATTGTTGATTAAATTAATTCTTTTATAACCGAGATACCCCTCTCCACTCTATAATATATTTAATTCATATGAAATTTTAATCTTAAAGTTCTGGATCTATCTCATTCAGGGCAATCAAGTTAATAAAATACTAATATACATTATGATTTCGATTACTCTTCCTCTCTCATAATTTTGTTATACGAGATTGAAATTAATATAGATTATAATTTATATTCCTATAAAAACATATATAAAAAAATCATGAAGGATGCAGAGTAATCTATGAATAATTTCTTATATTAGGACGATTTAGCCTTAAAATTATAAAATGAGTTAAATTAAAAATTTTTAAATAAAAAAATTCAAAAGAAAGACGGTATTTATAGTGGGGATGGTTTGAGTTTCTAGGTTTAGAATGGGGATGTGGTTTAAAAATATCCTATTTCATCAAGATGTATTTATATTTATTATCTCTATATAAGCTATAAAAAATTTATTTTTTATATCTCTTTTATAATATTATTTCAAGATCAGCCATGATATATTTATATTTAAAAAATATATATTTATTTTTTAATATTTTGTAATATATTCCCTCAACCAAAATAACCAAACTGTGGAAGATTTTTCTGTATCTATTGCTAATTTCTAAGCCCTGTCTATAAGTAAGAATACATCAAGCATTAATCATTAAATTATAGATGAAATTTCATAGAATCAGTCTATAAAGTAAATATTGGATGAAGCATATGAGAGATTCAATCATAAATTATATAAGCAAGATAAAATTCTCAAGTACCTCACTCAAAAAGCAATGAAATTTCACTTTAAAGTAAGAGTTATTCAATGGCAATATTAATTATTGAAATATTTACTTAAAAAAGTTTAATTTTAATAAATAATTATAATATTGATTAAATTATTATAAAAAATAAAAAAAGATTTGTGATTGAAAAAGAGATTTCATTAAAAGAGATAGTTTTATTGTTTTTCAAATTTTAAAGTTTATTCATAAAATGAGCAACCTAATTAATGTATGAAATCGTTTAGTTTTTTTCTTCAATCAAGAGTAATTTATTTAAATAAATGACGGTTGATGATATTGTAATGTTGATATAAATGTACTTCGGGTTTTATCTCTTTTATCAGTTTAATTGATTCATTCGACTTATAATTCAATAAGAAATATTAAACAAATTATCAAGTTAAATTGATTAATTGTTTTTTCAATTTAGTTTCTAATAAAAGTGTTAGCCGTATTTTATTCTTCATAAGAAA